>SNQJ01S0144254.1:17681-35155 GCA_010110895.2 Picea sitchensis
TTGGATGTCTACAAAGTATTTCAGTTATCAGTTGACATCTTCTAACTTCATACTTTGGGGGGCAATATGTTACACGTCAAAATTACTCAGCTGGATAAGTGTCGCATGTTCCTCTCAATCATCATAAGTTTCGCATCTTCCTTACAACTTTCGCAAGTGTCGCAAGTTGGTCACAAGTGTCACAAATGATGTTCGAGCATACTGCCATGCCGACGACACTAAGGAAACACTTGGAACATCTCATGTGCTTGATTTGAAGAAGAAGAACTGGTTTACTGAAGTCAAATAACTCTTGACACTTGAAGAGAGCTCTGAAACAGATGTTTTGAGGGGGAGCGCTCCCCTATATCATCCTAGGAGCGTTGGCGCTCCCCTACAAGGCTTCAGGGAGCGTTATAATGCTCCCCTGCCCCCTCTAAAGGAGCGCTGCTCATCTTGGGAGCGCTGGCGCCCTCCAAAAGCTTACCAGGGAGCGCTACAATGCTCTGATGCCCCTTCTAAGGGAGCGCTGCCTAATCTGAGGCAGTAGTTGGCCCATTGAGGAGAACAAGGGGAGGATATTTCGAGATTAGGAAGCAGTTGTGTTCGAATTCTTGGTTTCATCAAGAGATCCCTTATCTAAGGAGGAAGTTCCCAACTTGTTCTAAAGATAACTCAAGAGGTTAAGCTCCTCTTAACCTATATAAGAAGACTCTATGATCGTGGAAAGGAGGAAGAACTGTTGGTATGAAACCTATGATCTTGTAGAAAACACACAGTCAGCCAAAGGAGAGTGATCAGTGAAGCTGTTGTTTTCCAGGTTGTGGATCTTTCAGGGAAGGGTTAGACGAAGAGGACTCGACGAAGCTGTCGCATTCGCATCTACGATTGTAAGTACTGTTGTCGTTATTCTCATCAATATGACACGCTTGGCCTGTTTCTTTCTAGTTTGTGTATAATGGCACATGAACTTATCATTAATTGATAGATCTGTTTTCAAGCTAATATCAATAGAGTAGGAAGTGGGCGTATCTTGTTTTTTCCACAGGATCCAGTGAGAAGCAAAGGATCGAAGCGCAACTAGAAGCGTGCAGGGACAAACGTCGATAAAGAGGTACTTAAGTCATCCTTCCTTCTCATGTGTTAGTTTAGATAGATTTGAAAGGAAGTCAGTGTCCACGTTAAGCATTTTCTGTCTAGAGTTAGGGTCAAGCTCTTAGAGGAGATCTACCTGTCCGCAGGGAGATTTTCCTACAACAAATTATGATCCATCAAACTTCCTTAATTCAACCTTGGGAAGGTTCATTCCTTTTGGAGACCCCATAAGTAACTCCATTATTGGAGTTAAATCCCCAATTCTTATTATTGGAAAGTTGTCGAACCTGAACACTTCCTTTATTTTTATGAGTCCCTTCAGACACCTTATCAATTTTAAGTAACCTCCCAATTAAGGCATCCATAAAATTGTGTTCCATTTTTCCATATTTCTTTTCATCTCTTCCTTATTTTCATCCATCTTATTTTTCATGTCATTCTTATTTTCATCCATATTCTTTTCCATGTCATTATTATTTTCATCCATTTTCTTCTATACTTGATCTTCCAATTCTCTTTTAAGGTATTCCTGAGACAGTGTTTTCACAATTGTCACATTCTTTTCAACACTGTGACAGTTGAGAAATTCCAAGGATTCTCAGTTGTGGAAATTCTTTTCACAATTGTCAACATTCTCATGCACACATGCATAAATTCGTTGCTCGAAAATACTAGTAGTTTCTACAACCAACTAGCCATGGATATCTACCTCCAACAATTTGTTTTCCATGTCCAAACCTAGAACAAGAGTGAGCAAGAACAAATGCATGAATGAGGAACAACTCCAAAATGGTTGAGTAACAATGAATGACCAACCCCCAAACAACCAAGACATGTCAATACATAACCCAACCTCCCCCAAGAAGCTCATGTAACCCATTTTCCCCACTAAATCAAAGGTGGGTAAATAAAATATAATAAAAATCTTAGCCCCTTTAGCCCCCTCTCTCATGGAATCATAGCCCCCTATAACTTTTTTCTTGTCCATCTTATAATGAATGATATATTTTATTAATAATATTCAAAATATTACATTTCTAAGTTCTAAGTCATTTTCAACTTTACAGGTGTTACTACCTTTCATCACATAAACAAAATACATTATTAAGTTGGAAAAAAATCACTATTTTATTTAGGCAACGGGAAAGACCGTGAACTTACCTTTTTGAGTTAGGAAATGGGAAATACCATGCGTACAGTGACATCATTTTACATTTTATTCCACGTCCTTTGTAATTCCATGGAATTTACATTTGTAATTCCATGTAAATTCCACGGAATTACAAATTGTAAATTCCATGGAATTACAAAGGATGTGGAATAAAATATAAAATGATGTCACTATACGCATGGTCTTTCCCATTTCCTAGGTCAAAAGGTAAGTTCATAGTCTTTCTCGTTGCCTAAATAAAATAGTAAGTTTTTTCCAACTCAAAAATTTCTCCATTATACTAAGATATAATATGTTCTCAGATCAGAAAATATACAAATAAAAAGTAGTTGTAGAGGAGTTGTGAATAGAGTGAGAACTTTCTCCTATGACGGTATTTCGACTAGCAAAGTGAATAAAATTATCAATATTAGGAAATTATAAGAGACAAAACTGAACTGCTAGTAATTCTAAAGTATAACATCAACTTTTCAAAAAACCAGGAAAAACCACTTAAGGGAGATGAAGGTTGCTCTTAGAAGAGTGTAAGAAAAAGAGGTGGTCCCTCATGAACATCTATCCAGTGGTTGTATGTAATGGTGCCCTCTCTTTTTTGTAGATCTTCCTTTGATAACTTATCTGTTGTATTGTTTTACGCTCGAAAGATGTGTTTGTAGCTGAGATTATTAAAAGAGCGTTGTAGAGTTCTTATTCGGTCCTTCCAGGCTAAGAGAGAGATAGCTTGTAGGTCGCCCTTGTTTCTCAGCCACTCGATGATAATTCTAGACTCTCTAAGAATTTGGAGGGTTTCAATTTGAAGTCTGGATGCCAGAAAGAGCATGGCCCATGCGCCCAATAGTTCTACCTTGGTGTTGGTACACGAGCCACAGTTGAAGGTCCATTTATAGTAAGTATTTTTTGAGGTTTTAATCGAAACACCAACTCCACTCTGAGTGCCATTATTTTGTGTTGCTCCATCAAACCATCTAGTGGGAGTGGCATTTATGTCAGATGTCTTCTTTATGTGTTGCGGTTTTGGCTTTCTATGATATAGAGCATTCCAAGTTTTGTATATTCCAAGTGTTTTGAATGCAGCAGAGCTCGGAGAAGGGGTCCCATTTTCAAAAATAGTATTATTTTTGTCCAACCAGATAGACCAGCAGGCCAAGGATGGAAGGTGCATATGTCTGTGTTCCTTATGATACCAAAGATAGAAACAATCCGAGAGGGTGGGCCCATCCCACAATGTTTTGATTTTTAAAACTAAGGCAAGTATAACCCAGACTTGTCTGGAAAAAATGCACTTGATGAATATGTGTTATGTTGGTTATGAATCCTTGTGGCACAAATGGCATATATTTGGCCCAATCTAGCCCTTCTTTTGCAATAAATCCCAGGTATTAAGCTTGTGTGCAGTCAAAATCAAGGTAAAAAACTTGATTTTAGGTGGAATATACCATTTCTAGATATGATTTCTCCACCCAGTAATATTAGTATGTCAGCGCGAATTTGAAGGGGTTGTGTATAAATTTTGGACAGTTAATAGACTGGAGTGATCACCCTCGTACCAAAGAAGTTGATCCTCCATATCTGTAAGATGTATCCCTGATGGTGTAAGGGCCGCACAAGATGTGTTCCAGATAGTTGAATGCTCTGCGCTGAGTTCTAGAGATTCACTTGTTCGCCATCGATCAAGCAATGTCTCCGGTCTGGTGCAGTTGTTTTCTTGATAGAGAAAATAGATATTTTTATAGTGTAATTTATCCAGCATTTGATGTGGGAAGTTGCAGGTGGAATCCATGCCCAGAATACGATCCCTACCAAGATTAATGGAGTGGTCGAAGCCAGGGAGCCAGCAGAGCCATCGTGTAAGCAAATGTTTTGATTTTAATATTTTTTTCCAAATGAAAGATGTCGACCTGGAGGTAGTAGTATCCATATGCATCCAGTTGTTGATAGAATGATGACTGAGGTATTTGTCCTTTATTATGGAATTCCAAATGCCTGGTAGAGTCATTGTATGCCAAAGAGAACTGGAAGAAAGAGGTTGGTTGAATAGATAAATGTTATGAAATCCCCAGCCTCCTTTTTGTTTTGGTTTTACCAAATCTTGCCAAGTGTAGAGCTGCTATCGGGAGTGTTCAGAGAAGCCTGACCACAAAAAGTTAAAAAATAACTTCCGAAGCTTTGTGAGGACTACAACTGGGATAGCATCCAGGGCCATCCAATAGATAGGCTGACCTTCGATGACAGATTTTATAAGAGTATATCAACCTCCAAGAGATATCCATATCGTACACCATTGGCCAATATTTTTTTCAATTTTAGCAAGTAACCAGTTCCAATCTGCCAACTTGTAAGAATATGTTTTTAAGAAGTAGCCCAAGTAGCTGAGTCCAGAAGAGAGATGGGGGAAATAATATGGGAAGATACCTTTGAGCTGTTCTAAATATTGTTGTTGTAAATTTGCAAAATGGAAAGATGATTTCTCCCAATTGATTGATAGTCATGTGGCACTGCAAAAGATTTTTAAAATCTCACTAATCTCCTTCCATTCCTGCAAGGAATCAGTTGTCATGATGAGGAATTTATCTACGAATAGTAGGTATAGAACCATGATGGTCCTGGACACCTTTATACCTGATATATTTCTCTTTGCTTGACCTGATTTGAGAAGTAGACTCAAGGCTTCGATAGCCAAAATAAAGAGCAGGGGTGAGAGGGGAAAGACCTGTCGCAATCCTTTGCCAATGTGAAATAAGGAAGAGGATTCTCCATTGACCAAGATGGCAATATTTTCACTAATCACACAACTCATAATCCACTTAATCAATGAGTGGTTGAACCCTATCTCAGTTAAGGTCAGTCTGAGAAAATCCTAGTCAATGCAATCAAATGCTTTTTTGAGATCCAATTTAAGAATAAGCGCCTTTGATTTTTTGGAATTGATGCTATGTAAGCACTCCTAGGTAGTTCCAATAGCATCAAGAATCTGCCGACCTTTTAAAAAACCCAATTTTTCTTTCGAAAGGATCAGAGAGAGGATAGGTTTGATCCTAGTAGTGATAATTTTTTATATGAGTTTATAACAGAGGTTACAGAGAGCTATGGGTCAATAATCACCAAAAGAAAAGGTGGTGGCAGCTTTAGGAATAGGAGTTATAAAGGTTGAGTTTATGGCACCTGCCACCTTTCCATTTAGTCTAGAATCCTCCACAAGCGCCAGGAGATCCGGGCCAACCAAATCAAAAAAGTGAAGATAGAATTCTACCATCCGGCCATCTAGACCTGGACTTTTATCCTTAGAGAAATATTTTAGTGCAGTCAAAATCTATGGTAAGGTGCGAGGACAGTCAACCAAAAGAGAATCTTCCTCAGTTGCAGTATGAGTGTAGAGGCTAGATACAAAAACTGATGACTGCAGATTCGCAGAGGATATTGCCTCAAAAAAAGGTTGGAAATAATTAACTAAAGTTGATTTTAAAGCAGGTTGTCCTCTATGGCAAGTGCCTTCCACATATACTATTTCCCAAATGTAGCTTTTGCTCCTACAATAGCTTTCATATTTGTGAAAGAATTTAGTATTGAGATCACCGCTTTTAAGCCAATCAGTTTTGCATCATTCCTTCCAAATTGTTTCTTCCTTTTGTAGGAGCAGATTTCTCTCTATTTCAAGGTCTTGTAAAATATGGCTGCTATCTTCTGGAGTACCCAAATTTACTTCTGCAAGTAGAAGAGACTAAATTTATGTGTCAAGTTCTAGCAGTCTTTGTATATTGTGCTTTTGGTTGTTGGTTTCCCAAGCTTTGGTGCGGGCTTTAAGGCATTTAAGTTTCCAAGTAAAACGATGTTGAATGCAAGATTTTGAGAGGAATTGTGGATCCTTCCAAACATATGCAACAATTGTGTTGTATTCAGCTTCAAGTAGCCAACCCGAATTAAATTTGAAAGGATATGCAATCATATGCTGGGAAGTGTTCAGATGTAAAATTATTGGAGCATGGTCTGATACAAATGGATAGTTCACCCAAGTGCCAATTCTATCATCTATCGAGATGAGGAGAGCAGAAATGAGAAAGCGGTCGAGTCGCTTAGAAATGGATTCATTTCCCTTTCGCCCATTCCGCCAAGTAGGAGCCAAAGTGGTCGGCTCATAATCCACCAGGTTGTGTGTTGTGAACAAAGAAGAGAAAAAATCTGCCAAAGCATCCTGGATAGCATTTCCCCCCCAAACTTCCCCAACAGAAGTAGTGAGATTGAGATCACCTGCAATAACTAAATTGTCAAGATCGAGAAGTCCCTGAGCTTCAATCTTCTCCCAGAAAATATGTCTATCGGATAAGGGGCCATAAACATTGAGAATATTGTAACTTTTGTTGTTGTTCCAAGAAGATCCAGACAGTAAAATACCCCCACAACAAAGAAAGGGGGAGAAATCATATATGGTTGGGTCCCAAGTCACTGCCAAACCCCCTGAGGTACCAAGAGAGTTAATTGTACAAGCATGCCAATTAGGATGGAACTGATTTAAGAATGATCTGCCCTTTTACTATCAACTAGAGTTTCCTGAAGAAATATAATGTCAGGAGAAGTGAGTGATAGGATTCTTCTGAAGGAGGCAGCTTTTAGGTGGCCCCCCATCCCTCTAATGTTGAGGGAGATCAAGATCATGGATTTTATCTTGCTATGGCTTTCATGCCTCTAAGCACCCCAATATTAGAAGAAGATTTTGAAGAAATCACTGAAAATTTTGATGTGTTGCCCTCCTTGCGAAGGGCACTGAGATTTTTGATCGACAAATGTACAAAGCCATACCCTCTAGACCAAGTATAATCTTTATCATCTAATGAAGATGAGGTCTCAGATGATCGCAAGCCGAGGTTTGCAGAAGGAAATTTTAGTAAATATGTACCCCGAAAGATAGGCAAGGGTGTAGGTGAGAGTACTTCTTTTTGGGATGGAAGCAAAGTATCCAAAACAACACCAAATGTGCTAGTAGCAGGCTCTGTATCTCTAAGTCCTAAAAGACTATAAGTCTCCTCATGATCTGTGGTTAGATCACATGCAATCTCAGTCACACAAGGATGGGGAGAAACAATTGGTCTCTATGTGTACTCCAACACCTCAAGGGAACCACAATCAGAAAAAGTTGAAGCAGGATGAGTGTAAAATTGTGTATCAGTAGGAGTAAAATTCTGAATAAGAGATGGTATTGTAGGGAGAAAAAATTCAGTCGAGGGCGCATCAGGAAGTTTAGAAGTATATAGAGTTGGTTGTGAATAGGTGTAACTGATAATAGGGTGCTCCCGCACCTCCAAAGGACAAGTGGATAAAGCAGGATGAAAGGAAGTTTGTGCATCAGTAGTAGTATTATACTTTGTATAGGATAATGTTGTAGCTATATTTATTTCAATCGAGGTCGCACCAGGAAGATCAGTAGAAGATGCAGCTGAAAGTAAAGTATTATAAGTGGTAGAAGAGTGGTCCATAACCTCCAAAGGGAAAAAATAAGGTGTTTTTGTTGTTGAGTTAGTTGTGTGTGCATCAGAAAAGGGAGAGTTCATAGTGGTGTGTAAGTCTAAGGTAGGAATGAAGAGTGTGCAGTGAGTATCTAAAGAAATAGATGGTAAAAATGGATTAGATCCCAGTGCATGGTTTGGAAGATGGGAGGATGGATGAGAGGTGGGAGAGTCCACTCGTGAGAGATCTGTCATGCCCAAGTTGTCTATGAAGTCTTTCTCTAGGGATATGAGTGTGAAAAAGAGAGTCGGACAAATAGTTCTCAACTTACCAGTAATGGAGTCCTGTCCAGGTGAAATATCTTCCTCTGGATAATCTTGGAAATGTATGCATGTATGTGATATCGGAGAGTCAGAGTTGTTAGGAAGTTCTAGCATAGTTTCCTCCAAGAGATCATCAACAAAAGCACATGTACATGCATTTTTGAGATGTCACGTCTGTCTGTAGAGTGTACATCTGAAAGGAATGTCGAGATAGTCTAGCTTTTGTCAAGTGAGATGGCCTCTCCAGTCTATGTCCAGTGTTTCAAGAAAACCCTCATGAATGTCTATCTCAACTAGAATCCTTGGTAGTTTCTTGTCTGGACCAGTGAGAATCTTAGAATCCACACTAATGAAACGACCCAAAGAGTTACCAATGGCCATCAAAGATTTTTTATTCCATAGATGAAGAGGAAGTCTAAGAAGAAGGACCCACAAATGTCAAAGGCGAAAGTAGTCTTGTGATGGATCAAAGCTCACTCTCCACCTCTTCAACATAAGGCTACTCTCATCCAGAGTCCAGAGACGCTCCAAAATAATTGTAGTGTCCTCAGGGGATTTAAACTGAAGATAGATCCAACCATGTCCAAGGTGAGAGAGAGATGGGACATAGCCCAGAAAAGGTTTCCAAGTATTAGCCATCAAGATAAGCAATTTTTTATTGCAGAGGTGTCTATATGCAATTCTACCCACAAGGCTACACAGAGCCATAGAGACAGAGTCTGCCAAACCGATATCTACACCCAGAACTAGCTTCTTTTTGGATTTTTTCGATACCCACGGTCTCTGAGAAGTTCCCACGGCAGTTGAAGAAATAGGGATATTCAGTCGATCTTGATCACAAAGTGTTCCTTGTAGAGGTCCATGACGAGTAGCAGGTACTGTAGCGATAGTGTTAGCCGAGACAGAGAATGGGAGGCTCGGGAGATTAGGCACAGATTGGTAGGGACCAACAGATGGTCTTCTAAGCGTACAAGAAGGAAAGACAACAGATGATGAGTAGGTGATTGGTGGGTGTGCCAGGGGGTGTATGACATAGGTTTGGGTGCATATTAAAGGAGTATTATGAGATGAAAAAAGAGTAGTGGTCAGTGGAGAAGAAATAGGGACAATGGGGCCAGTGATAAAGGGCATGGAGGTTGTAATAGTAGGAGACTGTAATAAAATAGATCGCCTAGAGAGCTCATCTGCCGTGGAAAAGAGGTCATCCATGTTCCAAAGGGCTTCGTCAGCAACACTCATCAATGAACTGACTTCCGCCTCCATCAGAGCAAATCTCGAGGAGAAAAAAAGAGTAAAATATGTTATGCATAGAAGATAATGTTGAAGCAAGAGGACAAGAAGTATCTCTGCTAAGATATAGCTCTGAGGCTAATGTATAACAATGGGACTGATAGTGATAGGATCTCTGTCAATAGAAGCTTCAGGCATATAAAGAAAGAAACAGACAAGAAAAAATCCAAAGGATGCTTGTCAACTAGCCTGCTAGCTTGTGGCATCCTGTTAATACCAAGATTCTAGTAAACAGTTTTGGTATTAGTAATCTGTATCGCAGGCCTAGGTTCTCCATGGATCGGCTCTAGTTCCCATTAGTGTCGCAAGCCTGGATTCACCATGGTTCGACTCTAGTTCTCCCACTCTTACCTGTTACACCAAATTACATCTTTAATTATAAATAAATCAACCTAATATAGAATTATAAAATATTTCTTATCTTATATATATGCCTTATATATTTGTTTTTTTATTTATATAGTAATAAGTTTTCTTCCTCTTTATAGTTTTTTATAAACAACATTTAAAAATCATATTATTTTAAGAAACAATATTTAAAAATAATATTATTTTAAGATGAAATTAAAATAAAGTCAATTTAATAAAGGTTATATAATAAGTAATTACTAACTTTATCTCAATCTCTTTAAACCTACCACTCTAATCAAACATTAAGAATAATATTTTCTAAAATAAATTATTATTTATTTTTTCTCAAAGTCTTAAGAATTTTAAGTTAAACTATCCGCATTGTATTTTTATAATAATAATAATAATTTGATTAACAATAATAATTTGGATTGTTACCACAATAATTATAATAATCATTTAGACTGCTTCCAACTTTTTTTCAAACCACAAAACATTTACATAGTATATTCCATTTTACATATTCCAAAAAAATCGGATTACTATAAAAACAATAACAATAATCATTTAAATTGATATAACAACAATAATAATCATTTAAATTGCTCCAACATTTAACCTAAATCAATGTGACTTTCCAAAACATTTTATCAAATTGGAGACAATTTATGTCGTCTATTCAGCTTTGCATATTTTAGAAGATTGGCTCTGATCACGAAAACATAGAGTTTTTCTTAAACATGGATTAATGTTCAAACATAATGCGTCATGCCTTTACATTGCAATTTTTTTGTCTACGGGAGGAGATCAAGATGCAAACGGTAGAATGGGTTCATGTAAGTGCACATTTTTGTTCAACATTTCGCTTCACAACGGAGGATCATGCTCAAAAAGAGGCACTCCTCTAGATTAAAAACTTTATCTTTCATCGTCAACTGAAGGATGCCACAATGAAGGTGGTATGCTCATATCATCAGTAGGTGGCGAAGTTAAAGGAGGTTATTCATTATTGGAAAGTCGAAATTGACGATGTTGATGATAATGACCCAAGAGGCATACAGATCAAATAATCCGAGGGTGAGTGCACAGACAAGGGAAAGGTAGAGGACATGATTGTGTTGGACTATGGATGTCCGATTAAGACAAAGAAACATAATATTGGCACTGAGGGAGTGCCCAAAATGGCTATCATTGGAGACTATTGGAACAAGGAGACTGTCACTTAGGTCGTAGATCTACTTAAAGAATACGAGGAATTATTCCCTCAAAGCTTCTCATAGATGAAGAGGATCATAGGATCCCTAGGGGCTATGAAAATTCAACTCAATCCAGACACTAAACCTGTTAAGAGAAGAACTTACCGAGTAAACCCCAAGTATAAAGAAAAGGTGCCCAAGGAGTTGGATCAGATGCTAGATGTTGCAATCATTGTTCCCATGGAGGAATCTGATTATATTAGTGCCATGCTAGTGTAACCAAAGAAAATAGGTGACATTTGAATCTGTGTAGACCCATGGAGCCTTACTGTTGCCCATGTGCACAATCCATTCCCTATTCCTTTCACCAATGAGGTTTTGGAGAATGTTGGTGGACAAGAAGCTTATTCCTTCACAGACGAATTTTCAGGATATCATCAAGTTTGGATTGTTGAGGAAGATCAAGCCAAAACCACCTTTGCCCATAATGGGCTTCCTTTTCTTATACGGTGATGCCTTTTGGGATGAAGAGTTCCCTTGCAGTATTTTACTAGATACTGTTCACAAGCTTTAAATAACTTTTCCACAAGTTTATTGAAGTTTACTTGGACGACTGGACAATGTTCATGTTGTTAAAACATCACATGCAATCCCTTCGCTTGATGTTGGATCGATGTTGCCAGCTCTAGATTTCATTGAATTTGAAGAAGTGCATATTATGTACGTCATTTGGGATGTTGTTGGGGAATGTGGTTTGCAAAGATGGATTGTTGGTTGACCAAGATAAAATTGCTTCCATACTAGATATGGTGGCCCCCACTTCGATTCACAAGCTGAGCACCACATTGGATCATACATGATATTACCTGTGGTTTATTCAGAACTATGCAAAAATTGTTTCTCACTTGCAGAAGTTGTTGTGCAAGGATACCAAGTACATATGGATGCAGAAATCCCTCGATACCCTAAATGAGAAACTAGTCACTATGACAATTCTAGTATTTCGTGATTGGTCCAATATCTTTCATGTTCATGTAGATGCTTCGTCCATTGTGTTGGGAGCAGTTCTTGCACAGTCATGTGAAGGGATTTTTGATCATCTATTTTACTTTGTTGGTCACAAATTGTCTTATGTGGAAAATAATTATACAACTACTAAGCATGAGGGTCTCACCATGGTATATGCCTTGCAAAATTTTTGACATTATTTGTTGGGAACCCCATTTAAATTCTTCACTGACTATTTTCCTCTTAAGTATTTGTTCAAGAAGCTAGTGTTTGGGGGGAGGATATATCGTTGGTTGTTTCTCTTTCAAGAATTCAAGTTTGAGGTAGTTTTCAAAATGAGAAAATAAAATGTTGGACATAATCATATGTCAAGGATTGATCCTGGAGAAGCGAGTCAAATTCTAGCTGATGAACTCCCTGATGCACAACTTTTTTGCATGGAAGCAATTCCCAATCAACTGGCCAAGATCCCTGAATTTTTCACGTCAAGACAGGCTCTGATTGGGTATACTCTGGTTCAACATCTTCAACTAATGACCCATAGTGCTAATTATCAATTAATTTTTGGACAACTATACAACCTCAGAGCTGATGGCATTCTGGGCGGATATTCCTTAGAGCACGAACGTGACCCCATTTTGTTTGAAGCACATGAGGGAATTGGAGGAGGGAACAATGTCAGTAAAGCCACTGCATGAAAGGTCTTGTGCGCAGGGATTTGGTGTCCCTCACTCTTCATCGATGCTAAGGAATATTGTAAACACTATGACGTATGTCAATGCATCGGAAAGTCTTGTTGAATAGATTAGTTACCTTTGTTTCCAATTACAACATTAGATTTGTTTGAGAAGTGGGTCATTAATTTTGTGGGATCTATCAGTCTTCCCGCATGTCAGATGAGTGTGTGCTTTATCATCACTCCATTGAGTACTTGAACAGATGGGTGGAAGCCTCGTCATTTAAGGATGATTGAAGGTGTATGATGGCCCACATGGGTCACCTCTCGTTTAGTAGGCTCTATCGCACCTGGAGTTAGAGTAGGGTAGGCATATCATAGGATGTACAGGAGGTAGGAAGGTACTTAGTAAGCATCAATAACATTTTTTGCAACATGGGACATGCTCCACTCACACAGGTGGACTAGATTGATTGACAACTTTGCATATTCCCAAGATTTCCAATTCTGAGTGGAGTTATGACTCACGTACAAGGTAATGGCTATGACAGGGGACCCACATGGGTCTAGGTTGACCTATATGGTGCTACACCTGAATGAAAGGTTAAGAAATCCATTTCGACCAGATCACACACATATCATGTACAAAATAATTTATGATGTCACATTCCAAAAGGAACATCACCAGTATGGTGGATTGGAATCATTATCTACTTTCTCATGGGGTTCATTCGCACCCATCGTTATTCTCTAGTCATCCACATCAGTTGACCCCTTGTTTTATTCTGGTATGATGTTCTGGTCATTATCCACTATATATGTATGCATCTCCGCCTACCCATCCATCAAAGAGATCCTCCACGTCCCATTCTCTTTCGCCCCCTCCCATTACCCATCGACCAGTAATCTTTTTATTTCCTACTATCCCTCCAATCTCCACTTATCTTACTGTCTCCCAGTCAAGTTTCCCTTTCATGGCACGGTTTAGAAAAATTTTAGTGGAATTCAATTCTCAGTCTGGCCAAGCATTCAAAGATCCCACAATCCAGTTCTCACAACAGTTGACCATTCAAATTAAACTACTGGATAGAGGTCCCAACCTCTTATTCACTAGCAATATATAACTTATTGTCACATAATTCCCTAAACCGTGCTTCAAAGCTACAATGGCATGCCAATTGTCTGAGCCCGAAGTTGGTGTGCCTATTTCCATGGATAATCACCTTTGTTGAAATGGTATCCCAATGTTGTGGGTTACCCTCTCCACCAGGTTTGGCGGTCGATGTCTTTCATCCTTTACTGCTAGCTCAACAAGACAGGAGGATGACGACAATCTCTACTAATGGAGCTCTTCCTCGAGATCTACTTCTCGTAGGTCAATGAGTAACTAGGCCAAGTTTTAGTTGTAACACTTGGTTCAATTAGGGGGTTAGTTTCTGGATGGTCTACTTCAAAAATATCTCTCACTCACCACTCCTTAAACCCTCGAAGATAATGAGTTCAATCGTTTGAAAGAATGAAAACCAAATCCATTGATTACCTTGAGGACTACTTGATTCATTCCAAGCCCTGTGTCTGGCTGCAACTACGACATGGATAGATGATTTTCTCTTAATCAAACATGGCTGCAACCATAGCTTGGTTTGATTTCTTGGTCATACAATGTTGATGATTTACTCTTACTCAATTCCCATGCCAGTCACTCCATCAGGAAATTGGCTCAAGGAATAGCCAAATAATAGTGTTGGGGGCCTATTGGCACCCAAAATTTTAGGTGAAGATTGTGTGCGTGCACAAATGAAGTTGTGCATGCATTTCAATTTTTGTGCACATTCCATCAGCTTCATAGTGGATGATATGGTGTGCACGTGCTAGTCCAAGTTTTTATAATGAGCACCAGTCTGAGTTTTGTGATGCGCACGTAAAATCAAGAAGATCCCACATGCATCCCAGTATCAAGAAAAGAATCTTCGATAAATCCTCCCAAATAATTACTTCAGGAAACACTAGAGATCATAGAGTAGTAAGGGGATGAGATGGAAAGGTAGTTAATATTTCCATGACTCCAAAGAGGCTACATCGAGTGCAAGTGGGAGATAGAAGCATGCGGGACTATCAGTTAGTCTGGTGAGTGGAGAAAAACTTAAAGTGATGAAGCATTAGAGCAAAGAAGAATATAAAAGGGAGTAACGACGACAGAAAAAGAGTTACTCAATTGGCCAATCATTCAGCTAGTTGATCGCTCATGTTATGATAAGATTCCAGCTAGGCTTTGTAACGTATCTGGTTGTGAGTCTAGTTTTGTAATATCTATACAGCCTGAGAGAAAGCGCATGCCTCTATGTAATGAAATATAGTGAGAATGTGTAAGAGCACATGGAATTGATTCTGTCAATTGATGAGTTGCATGGTATATGTATGTGATTGATTGTGTGTATATAATAAAATCTACAATGATTCTTGGTATATGATGTGTTGATCATGTGTCCAATGACTCTATGTGTGGTTGTTACATGTTGTTAGTTTTTCAACTTGGTGCAATGGGATGTATGAATTCCAACCCGAATGGATTCCTTTGTAATTAATCCTTCATCACCGACACAAGACCATATGGTCTCTGTGATTCTCATGGCGTCTCAGGTGATACCTTATTTAGTCTTTGGCTGAGGATTGATATGCCGATGTCTTGGGGTTTTTTTTGGTCAACTCTAGAAGAACCCTGGGTCATCAACCCTCTAACATTAAGAAGGACACGCACAAGCGGTAAATCCAACACTTTATTTCCTCCGCTTTGGAATAGTCCTGTAAAAAATATGAGATTCTAGGAGTTGGGTATCTATAAAGGGATTCAAATGGGGACATCTTAGTATATGTGTGGTATGTGGCATTATACCACCATTCTGCTAGAGGAATCCAGTTCACCCATTGAGATTTCTTGTTTGAATATTAGCAACGTAGATAACCCTATAATCATTTGTTAACTATTTCCAATTAACCATTTGTTTGTGGATGATATGTTGAGCTCATAACTAGTGTTGTTCCACTCATCTTCCATAATTATTTCCAAAACATTCCTATGAATTTTGGATCTTTGTCACTTACTATTACTTTAGGAATTCCATGAATTCTATGAATTTCCTTCATGAGCACTTCTGCCACTTGACTTGTTGTATATGTACTTTGAACTCCACAAAAAATGTGCAGATTGTGTGACTCTATCCATGACCACAAAAATGGCATCATTACCTTTTGACTTTGGTAAACCTATGATGAAATCCATTGACATATCTTCCCATCTTTGATTAGGTATGTGTAAAGGCTAAAGTAAACCTATATTTTTTTATTGTTTCTCCTTTATTTCTTTGTCAAACTTGACATTCTTGTACAAATTTTTGAATTTATTTCTTTATTCCTTCGCAAAAAAAAAAAAAAAAATGATCCTTTGATATGTTTTAAGGAACCTTGAATGTCCTTTCATTGGAGAGTCATCAGAATCCCTTAATATTTGTTGCTTCAACTTTGATTGAGGGTATAAAAATATTCTACCCTTGTACCAGAGAATATATCTCTTCCATTCCCAATGTTCCATAGAGTTCATCCCTTCCTTAATACATTGTATTTTATGTCTCATACTATTGTCACATGTCATTCATGGTGGGCTTATTCTAACCACATTGGAATAGAAAATGTAATGAAATACAAATTTGACACTTCTTTTATTCTGGAAAGGGCATCTACAACCACATTGTCCTTCCCTTTTTTACAGCTTATTTAAAAATCAAACCCCTTCATTTTTTATACCCATTTTGTTGCTCTTCTGATGAAAATGTTTTCTCCAAAAAGTACTTTAGGATATCATGGCATGTCTTGACTTTTAAATGCCTCCCAATGAGATATTGTCTCCCATTTTTATTACATATAAAATTGATTCCATTTCTTTTTCATATGTATATTTCACCAAAATTTTTCCCGTTAATTGTTTACTTTCAAAAGCCAATGGTCTCCCTTCTTGCGTCAATACTGCTCCAATTCCTTGTCCAGACGCATCACATTCGACTATGAATATTTTTCCAAAATTAGGTGTTGTCGATACTAGTGTAGAAGACATGACATCTGTTAAGAGTGAGAATGCCAAGGGAGCCTCTTCATTCCATACAAATGATTTTTTCTTAAAGAGAGATGTGAGTGGTCCTGCAATACATGCATAATTCTTAACAAATTTCCAATAATATCTTGTAAGACTCAAAAATACTCTAAGAATATGTATTTTCTTAGGAGTAGGCCATTTTGTTATATCTTGGATCTTTTGAGGGTCCACCTTAACCCCTTCCCTTGAAAAAATATGACCTGAATATTCTACTTCTTGTTTCCCAAAATAACATTTGAATATTTTTACATACAATTTTGTATTCTTAATAATTTGCAAGACTTCATCCACATGTTTAATATGGTCTTCCCATGATATGCTATAGATAAGTATATCATCAAAGAAAACCAACACAACTTTCTAAGATAGGGTCAATTTTTTTTCTTCGTATAGTCAACGCAAAAGGCATGACCAAGAACTCATAGTGCCCAACATGAGTTCTAAAAGATGTTTTGGGATTGTCATGTATTTTCTTAATCTAATATGGTGGTATCATGATTTAAGATCTAGCTTTGTAAAGTAAGTCACTCCATGAAGCTCATCTAATAGCTCATCAATATTTGGAATATAGAATTTATCCTTTACAGTGATTTTTTTTAGATCTCTATAATCAAGACACATCCTCCAAGAATGATATTTTCTTCTCACCATCACTACTAGAGCTGAGAATTAACTCCTTCTTGGTTGAATAATGTAAATTCTAACCTTGTACAATATCTACTGCAAACTGATATTCAGAAAAGAACAGAAAAGATACAATGGCAAATACAAACATTACACAGAGATTTTTTCACCTGGA
>SNQJ01S0144254.1:35165-50165 GCA_010110895.2 Picea sitchensis
CACCAAAAGATCTTCCATCTTGAGCTTCCATAGCTCAAAGCTTTTCCCATTAAACTTCTCGATCTCCATCTTCGAATTGCTTTCCATTTCTTTTCACCTGAAAAACAATACCGCAGATCTCCCACTATAACAAGGTTTATCACAGTCCCGAGCCAAACCCTTGACGACAAAGGCGTCCCCCTGAAGCTAATAAAGCTCTGATACCAAATGTAAATTCTAACCTTGTACAATATCTACTGCAAAATGATATTCAGAAAAGAACAGAAAAGATACAATGGCAAATACAAACATTACACAGAGATTTTTTCACCTGGAAACCCAAACCGGGAAAACCAGCATATATTATATTGATACACATTTTTTTACATTGTTTACAATACAATATACATATAGGAGCCAACGGCATCCAAAACCCTAACCCAATGACCTGGATTAGTCCAAAACCCTAATTCCTTAACCGGAAATAGAAAACCATCGACAAAAACCATGTGCCGAAAACCACCTAATATCATGTGGTCCCGGAAATATGACGTCCCGGAAATATGTCGGCCCAGCGATAATATGTCGGCCCGAAACCGGCGAAAATATGTCGGCCCAAAAAAAAAAATTCGGGGGCGCTGCCCCCGAACCCCCTACGCGCCCGGCACAGGCGCTCAAACGCTACTGCTCATGCAAAGAATATAACACATACCCAACAAATAATACTCAAATATAACATGTCTTGTATTGTTTTCTCAATCTCCCCTTTTTGTCGATGAAGATATCTATAAGGGTTTTTATTGGGAGGAGTTCTTCTGAGTATAAGTTTCATTTGATGTTCATGATCTCTAGATGGAGGTATACCTTTAGGAATTTCTTGGAAAACCCTACAGTGTTTTTCCAAGGTGCATCTTAATTCCTCTAAAATATTTTCATCATGTTCCTACTTAACTTCCATAGAATAAAGGTTAGCCACAACTCCCTTGCTACCATTTTTTATGAGCTTTTCCATTCTATGAGAGCTAGTGGCTTGAGAAGGTATATATTTTAACCCTTTGAGTTCATATCTAATGCTTTCCAATTCAAATCTCATGAATAATTCATTATATTTTGTAGAAAATGTACCTAATCTTCTCAACCATTGCATCCCTAGAACAACATATACACCTCAAATTGGAATGAAATACATTGGGCTTTCCAAATTATATTCTCCCATACTTAGTTCAATGTTGTGGAATTTTCCCACACAATCAATACTCCCTCCATTAGCAACCAAAACTTGAAAAGTTTTCACTGGATATACAAAATAATTGAGGTTTTCTACTAATCTTTGATCAATGAATTTATGGGTACTGTCGAAGTCAATGAGCGCTATAACCTTTTTCTTATTAATGAAACCTACAATATTCAAGTTTTGAGGTACTGACAAACTTGCCAATGCATGAACATATATTTCGCACATGTATGAATCATTGGTGTGCACAATTTTTGCCTCTATTTCCTGCTCTTTTAAGTTGACAAGTTCTTCCTCGTTTCTTTGTGTAGATGCCTCCACTTCCTGCTCATCATTATTTTCCAAGGTGAACAATTTTGTTTCTTGAAATTTATTCCCTTTTGACCACTTTTTGTTACAACCAAAGCATATGTCGCCTGGGTAACCTCCAAATTTAGTTATCTGAAGCATCCTAGAAAATATTTTATAGGGAAAATGCCAAGATGACTTGCATGAAGAAGAAAAACTCTAGGATCGATGCTTTGATTCCAAATTTTATGAACCAAGCTCCTTGAAAATGATAAAAATTCAATGAATGCAATCTGCTTCGAGGGGGAAACCTCATTTTCAAAATATTCAATTCAAAAGACAAGATGAGATGCATATACAAATGATTCTCCTTTATTATAACTAGGAGATAATGTGAGCATGATGTAACCTACCATTAAGATGACCAAATCCTAACTAATAAACAAATAATAAATGAGTGTTAAGGCCTTAACACAGGGCCTTAGGGGCCTTAACATGTTCTAATAGAGTTCCATAGACAATAAGCAAATAAATACAAAATAGGTCATAATGTAGTTTAGTTGTCGAAGTCAAAATATGTCATAATGTAGTTTAGTTTCCAGTCAAATGGGGCATTACAAGGAGAGGATTCACATTTCTTCTAAATCATTCCATTCTTGTGCATATTTATCCCACGATGGATTTAAGAGGAAAAAACCCTATTTAAATAAGGTTTTTCACTTCAAGCATATGACCTATATCTTAGGGGTTCACATTACAAATATTTTTATTCTTAGTGCTTCACATTATAAATCTTTTGATGGTTAGATGTATGTGGATTTAAGAAGGGCCAAACATTGTGAGGGTAAGCTAGGTGGGTAAAATAAATGTAGAAACATTATTAACTATACAATCTAGCTTGAACATATCACAATCAAGTGATGCTTCAAATTCAACATTGTTCTGTATGAAAATTCGGATCCTTTTATTTTCAATTGTTAGTAACCATAAAAAAATAACCATTTGGGAAATAATAAATTTCAATGTCCTTCATGTCTAGTTATGTGTTTATGTATGTAGATTTAGCTACCTATCATAACCCACAAGGGATTCACTAAGTGAACCTATGATATATCAAGTTCATTCATGGGATATTAAAGAATAGCCCTAATTTCACTAAATATTGAAAATACCCCTCCAAATTATTTTATTGAACCCCCATCCCAATAAAACTATCCAATTTAAAAGCCCCCTTTTTTTACTAGATGTCTAGGTATTTATTTTTATCATGGCATTTTTAATACACTTTTTAATTTCTACCCCTGGTACATAGACACAACAAAACTCTTATAAGATCAAAAACCACAAAAATAACAAAACAAAATCAAACAAATACACAAACATCCCAACATATGGATATGCCACTATAGTAAGATAGCCTTGGGTTCAAGGGCTTGGTGTTATTCTACTTTCACCCCTCTCTTCAGTTTAAGACATGGTCATGCATTTCCTAATGAAACAATTTTAAGTATCTGGATATCTATTCATGGACCTAGAAAGATGAGCTACCTCAAGTTGTAACTCTTTGTGCCTTAGATATCTAATATCATGGACATTTTAAGAAAAATATGTCTATCTATCAAGTTTGTCTTTGCAATAATCTTTAGGTAATTGATCTAACCCATAACCCATTTTGGTTTGCTTATCTTCCATACTGAAAGACACTCTCATTAGGTCATATGCAAGAGGTTGTGATCCCAATGCTCAATCTCTCCTGCGTGAATTCTTACCATCCTTTAGGTAGAAATGATTCCTTTATTCCTGGTACCATATCATTGTATTATGTCTTTTTGTATTTTACAATTAAGTTCAAAGGCAACACAATGACATTATTTGCATTTGAGGGTTCAAAACCATCTTTCCAAATAGGAGACCTAATTGGTTGGATAAGGTCAATAACATTGAGGTAATCATAATTATCTCTCATATAATGAAAAGGGAAGTATGCACATCCCCATGAGGTTGTATAGAAGAATCATATATGTTGTGTGGTGATATTAGTTTCCTCGTAGATGTAAAACCTAAAAACCCCAATTCTCCCAACTGAAATCACCCGCCCAAAAAGAGCCCCATAGTGAAAAATCAAGGCTTTTAAGAGAGCCCCTTAAACTAGCGAACACCTCAATGGGATCAAGCTATGGGATTTTGTGAATGCATAGTGCCAACCTTCAACAAAGTGAACCATGTACAAAATTAGAGATCAAACCCTATATACATAAATACAGATAAAAAGGGGGGTTAGGAAAATTGATACATATAGAGGTATGCAACATAGGGGATTTGGTTCTCAACCTCATTTTCCATACAAAGGATTTGGATGATCTCAAAAAGGGGTGAACGTATGACCTCACTATCCATTTTTCCTTTCGAAAGAATGTTTCACAATTGTTGATTGTGCATTGATTTATTACCCAACAAACCATTGCCTAATACCTATAACACCTCTATGATATCTATAAACTCCCCCTACCATGCACATCGCCCCCCATAATACCTCTTAACCTGCTTCAATAAAAAAAATACCTCTATCCTGTTACAAGGAAAATCTCTCTATGGCTAGGGTGAACCACAACAGATGGAAATGAATGCAAAAATCAACTCTATCCCATAAACATGCTATATAAACCAATGTACAAGCGAGATAAGAAAGAGGCCTACCTCATCCAGATGTTCGATGATGTCCACCATTGAGCACTTTTACCCAAAGCTATATACCTGCAACAAGTTCTCAACAAACAAGAAAAACAAGCATATGGTGGAAATATAAAAGGTTAGCACATTAGATAGCATAATCCGTCAATATACATAAAAAATACGCCCATGGATAATAACTCATATATTTGAAAGATATTAATTGGACGAGAAAGGAGTATTTCTATTAATAAATGATGAGCAGAAGAAAAAATATTACAGAATTCTGTGTCGACACAGTTCGGAACCGAGAAACTAAGTTCCTTCTAGCTGGGCCTCCACCACTTCAATCCTCCACCAAAGGCAAGCTCATAGAAGGGAGACAATGAGGTTCTCCATCAATAAGGGAAGATCTTGGGGGTTGAACACAGTGTTCAGACTTAAAGGACAAAGGGATGCAGACTCAATATGAAGTAAATAATTCCTCCAAAGTAACTTTGCTCTCAAAGTTGAATTCTTTCTCTTTTCCATAGCTTGGAATTGGATTCTTTATAGCCTTCAGAATGGAACTGAAGGGCCGATTTAGAACGTTTCCAGTATATGGAAGGCCAAGGATCAAAGATCTCCTATCATGACATGGAAACCCGACATTTAATTTCATTTTCTGGCAGAAATCTCGATGTACGTGGGTTGTAGTGGATTAGCCTGCGTATACGCTTGATGTATAGTGTGCAAGATGCGTGCAAGTGGATTTTTTTTTATTTTTGGCTCTGGATTTTATTAACAGGGAAGATAAGTCTACATAGGGAAATGGAGTAAGGCCCTCTCTTCAAGATTGCATAAGGTGAGGAAAATCTTGCTATAACAGATGCCCCCTAATGTGTGAGGTCAAAGGAGTGTCTATGATGGCTGAAATACATTATAAATAACCCAGAAGTGCACTGGTAGGGGACCAGCTAGACAAACTCGTTTCTCATTACATTCTGTATTGACTTTGCATACATGGTTGCCAATAAAATTACACTGCAAATCCATGTGAAAAATATACCAAACAAGTGTTTGCGGCCATGAATAGGTAAATACAAATGTGGTTACATGCCAATAGTTATCATAGTCATGAACAAGGCCCAATAGAACCAATCTCAAAACCAATCTGAAGATATATGTATACCATGGAGTACAATCTGATATCCCATGATCACTGAAGCCATATAGGTATTGGTTCAATGAAAAGGAAGCAACAACTCAGGAAAGTTGTGACCACATAGTGTCTTCATGTCTTCTACGCAATCCACCAAAGGTGAAAGTCTACATCATGTGAATAAAGGAGTTGAGGTCGAACACAATGAGACATTGTTTGATTACCGGTCATTGAGGTATACCGTTAACAAACGTGAGACAGCCTACCGATAATCAAAGTAGGTATCAAGGCACTGAGTGCATTCTTACAAGTGTGAATAAAGGAGTTAGTGTCGAACACCTGAAGAATCCATCGATCAAGAGACATTTATGTATTCCCAACTGTCGATGGTGAGAGATCCTGCCACTAATGACTGCAAGCCTCAAGGTACTCATAAGAATCTAGGTCTCGTTTCCAGAATAAATGGACTGAAGTCAACGGAAAGACACCCGCTGAAAGGAGAGCATTAAGGAATCTCTCATTAGTCAGCATGAGGTACAAAGCAGGAGCTTCATGATTTGGTGGAAATCGGACAAAGAACATGTTCACGAACCAACGACCCTGTGCATATTTTACATGTGCCAAGTGAAAGCGATACAAGAAAAAGACCCTATGAATATCACCCAATGATGAAAATTGTTGACAAAGGTGAGGAAACCATCAATGAGGCCAATGGCATCCAAGACATTGCACCAATCTCAATGTGTGAATAGATGTCTTGTCGTCGAACATAAGGGAAACCACCTAGTCAACGACCAATGATGAAATGTTGATTGTTGGGTTCAAGGTTACCTACCAATGATAAAACTAGGGCCAGGGTGCATGATAGGACTACAATATCATGTGATTCTGAGACAAACTGAGGGTATGGCCAACATGCAAAGTCAAGATTTTTCAGGAGTGGCTGACACAGGTTGATAGACTTCCTTTGAATAAGAGCATGAGACATATAGAGGACTCCGGCAACACAGACCCAATGATGAAATCATAAGATGCATGAAGCACCAATGAAACTCTCTATAGGGACTGGAAGAGTAACTAGTCGGTAGAGAAGACTCTGTAAAGAGCTCATCTTCCTAAGGCCATGCTAATCCCAAAATTATGATGATGAATTGACTGAAATAACTTTGTTCTCTGTTCAAAGGCGACATGATTGCTACCAACATAAGATAATACTCCCTTCCTGCATGTATTTTTTTGTTTTTTCATAGACAAATGAATTCTATGATACAGAGGAGGAAAATAGTGTCACAAGTAAGCAAAACTAGTTCCAGTAGTGGAACATACCTATTCTCAATGCAGAGAAGTGCATGCGGTAGATGGACACTCGGGGGAATGTTCCCTCCTAGGTATAGGGTGTCAAATTGTGAAGGATATAAACAAGGCTCTGCTTGGTTGAGGATGCAAAATTGTTGAGGCAAGCGGTTTATAACACAAAGTGAGAACCGACTCAATACTGAAAGCAAGGGAATGAGATGCAATCGCAACTTAATGCCAAAAAATGTCCTTTTTTATGTCTTTTAGTCAACTTGGTGTGAAAAAGGGATAAATTTGTGCCAAGTAGACGTCTTTTCAAAACCAATTTATGAGTGTGAAAAAGAAAAGTTCACTCGACGATCTTTTCACTTTTTGGTAATGAGTCGGAAAAGAGCTTAACTAAGACTCACGACCTTTCAAGTCCAAATTAACGAGTGTGAAAGGGACAAATCACTTGGAAATCTTTTCTCTTTTTGAACGAGTCGGAAAATAGCTTAACTAAGACTCATGACCTTTCAAGTCCAATTTAACAAGTGTGAAAGGGACAAATTCACTCGACAATATTTTTTCTTTTTAGACGAGTAAGAAAAGAGCTTAAATCAGACTTGTGGATGTTGTTCTAAGCAACATGTAATGGGGGAGGCCAAGGCTCCCATGCAGGACTTCTGTGAAAGGTCAACAACTTACCAAGAGCTGACACAAGCTTGGGAAAACCCAAAGCTTTCATAGTCGAGGAGGATAAAACACTTGCAAAGGTTACCTTATCTACAATATATCGAAAAATGTCCCTTATCTGTAAGGGTGTGGAAGAAGGAATTCGAGGTTGTACAAGTTCATTCCAATCAAAGGAAACCACCGTAGGACTTGGAGGGAGCATACTCGAAGAGAGTGGAATGCTCCCTAGTGAAGAAGGTACAGAACTAGAAAAGTTAAGGACATGGTTGAAGGACGCATTACCCTCCAAAAGAAGAGTGGGATTGACCGAAGAATTCATTGGCAATTTCACTTCCTTAGGTTTGTCACTCTCCAAGGGAAGAGTGGGATCGGCTGAAGATTGCATCGGCACAACCACTAGTTGAACATGATGCAAGACAACAAGGTCAAGGGATGCACCAGTCCCTAAAGGAAGAGGGGTGTCAGTCAAATATTGTATCATCATGACTGTTGTATCAACCAAAGAAGGTTGGGAAGCCAAAGACGACTTAGAACCTAAAGGGCCCCCAGGAAAGGACCACACTTCTTGTACCACAGTAGTAGTAGGGCACAAACAAGTAAGGTGATCTCCTTTACAAATCCTACAAAGGAACTTGGGCTTACGTCTTACATGTCTAGGCTTCTCAATCATGTGAATACCCCTAGCATGACTTGTAGTGGTTGGTGACAAATCCCCAACATCACTAGCATAGGTTGGTGATGTATGTGTAGTGGTACTATCAATGACTAGACTTGTGCCCCCAACATGACTTGCAGTAGTTGGTTGTTGGTCTTCAACACGACTAGCAGAGGTTGTTGACCCATCTCCAACATGCTTCACAGAGGTTGATGATATAATTCCAGTATGTGGCTGACCCTCACAAGACGCAGTCGAGGAAGGTATGGTCCAAGGATCGTTAAAATAAGTAGTGCGGAAAATAATGGACCTCCCTATCAAAACGGGCCTACTGGACATGGCGTAAACGTGGTGAATTGGTGTCATGAAGTCGAAAGTACCCATAAGGGAAGAATACATTCTGACACCAATATTCTAAGTTGTCGGATGAGAATTCTCAATCATGGGGATTGACGGTCCAAAAGATGCATTAGGACTAGAGTACGCAAAGGATATCTGATCGATCACCATGATCTTCCCTTCATGAGGAAAACAAAGCATACGAAAGACAGATGATACGACATCGACCATAGCATAGGTCCAATTGTGTCCTAGTAACAAGTTATAATCAAGAGGCACATCAACTACCTCTACCTCCACCTCTATCATCTTCCCACCTAACTGGACCGGAAAGGCAAGGAGAATACCGTGAGGGCGGAAGGAATGACCATCAAAAGCAGTCAACATGATCGATGACTTGGAAAGAGTCAGAGATCCAAGATCTTTCCAACAGGCCAACGACATCACACACGTAGCAGTGCCTTCATCAACAACCACATGCTTGATGGTATACTTTGAGTACTCCACATGGATTTGGAAAGCCACATGGTAAGGCAAGCGAGGCTTCACATCTGTGACGTCAAACTTGATAAATTTTGAGCCACTGGGTTCTAAAGCTCCTAAAGCAGAGAGTAAGGCATTCCTCTGTGAAGGACACGTCTGGAGTACCTCCAAAGTCGACATCGCACAAGGGGTTTGACCCAAGTCCTCAACAATAGAGTAGTTTTGGGCGGCTCTAGCATTTGGATTATGGGTAGAGTGCTTGATTACTCCTTTCAGAATACGAGGTGGTGACCTTGGTTTATCAATCTGTAAAGTCGTCTCTGGAGGAGGAGGAGGAGATTCTAGACCAGGGATAGCTTGTTTAGAGATATAGTCTCGAGATCGAGTGGCTACATTAATTTTTGCATCGATTGTATTGATACATAAACGGTCGCCATCTTGCGACTGCTAGTTTTGACTCCCACCAGCCACATTTTCGGCATTGGAGGAGCTCAAGGCCAGGTGTTGATTATGTGGGAATGGATTCGCCAGCATGATGGGCGATTGAGATAATAGCCTCGCAGCTTCTGCAAGTTTGGGGCATAAATGGGTAAGGTGATCATCTATGCAAAGCTTATAGGGAAACTTCACCTCACGTCTTTCTCGTTTTCCCTCTCCAACATTATTACCCGTCTTCTCATTATTACTATTGTCCTTGGGTTTATTACCATTTTTCCCACCCTTACAGATATTACGTCCTTTCTTGTTATTCCCTCCTGGTTGTTGGTTACCATTCGGGTTGGCCGATGATTGCACGAAGTGTACATCCACCAACTGAGTGGATTTGGAAGACACAAACGAGGTTGGTCCACCTGCAGACTGGCTTAGAGACAAACATTTCATCTAGCTTGTCATCGAGTCTGTGGAATTCACATTGGCAGCACCTACAATGCCATCGGCATGAGGTACCATCTTTTGTCTTGGGTCGTAAGTTGATCGTGGTGCATCGGGAAGAAGGTGGTATAACATCCCAGACTGAGCATATATCAAGTCTAACTGTTGGGCCCTAAAGATCGCTTCTTCCTCATTGGTAACCCCCTAAGTGGCAACGTCCTTCGAGATAGGGGCATGCAAAGACTTAAGAAACCATTCTAAAAGAAATACCGGGGGTATAGGGGTCTTAATCAACCTCTTCTATCTATGCCACTCCTAGATATGGTCCAAGATATGAGTGGCGGTATCTTGGCGTAAATTCGACAACAATTCTAGGCCAGCATCATAATGAATGGGCAACTAGAAGTGGTTAAGAAAAACCAACACCAACTGAATAAAAGTCCCATATGCCCCCCTAGGTAGCTCAATGTACCATTTCGCAACAACTCCAATAAGGGTGCATTGAAATAATCTTAATCGAATAGAATCATCATTAAGGGAATTCGATGAGCACCATAGGTGAAAGGTAGTGATGTAATCCCAGGGATTCTCTCCATTCTTTCCCTCGAAATTTGGGATGTCCGAAGGAAGTTTGGTGTGGATGGGGGGCCATGTAGGATCGTGACTCACAGGGTCGTTCATTAACTTAGAAAAATCTGACAGATTAAGCGTGGCCAGAAAAGGGAGATGGGGTTGCGACATTTGGCCCCAAGCTCCTGGGAAAGATTGTGCTTGCGGAACTGTAGTCCATCCAGGGTTCTGGTAAACACCATGGCCCTGTCCAGCATTATAAGTCCCTCCTCCGGGATGATTCATAAAAGGTGGTTTGGGCATCATTCCAGCTGGAATGTTTTGTTGAGGGTTATAGAAACTGCCCCCAGTCGGATTGGATCCAGGTTGGGGATTTTCCAAGGCGTGAAACTGACCTCCTCCGGGTTAGAGGTGGATTCATCATGCCAAATGTATTGTTCAAAATCTGCACCGAGGAGGTAGGGTTGTAGGATGGGACTTTAGCCGAAGCTTGTCCGCCAGATTGATTATTCCACCCAGAAGTAGGAGGATTGGACCCAGGGTTAAAAGCAGGAATGCCTCCCATATTAGGAGTCATTTGAGGGATTTGAGATCTGCCAAATGAAAAAAGAGTGTAGGGAGGTGTACTTCCACCAAGCCCAATGCTAGCATTAGCGCCAGCAGCTAGGATGGAGTTCGAAAATAGCAAACTGAATTTGGGCATACCATAAGAAAAGGGACTAGAATCCATAGGGATGGACTGAACATTGTAGCCCAGTGAGTGGCCAAGAGAACCAAAGGGGTTCAAGGCAATATCTTGAGAATTTACTATAGGTCGGGCCATAGTAATGATAGGTACCTTCGGCAATACAACCATAGAGGTTGCAGGAGTTGAAGGGGTGCCATTAACTATAGTAGGTATGGGAGTCGACGGGCTCCCAAAATTCTGAAGACTAGGTTCAATACTCATCCTTGTAGAATCACAAGTATGAACAATGGATGTGTGTGTAACACTCCTAATAACTCTACGCCTTTTATAAGGCAAAGACTCGAAATCCAGTGGTAACTGTAACAAGCGGCGGGACCGGCGGGGAGGCTGGTCTGACTCCACGATGACTTAAGACTCTAAAGATAAAAATATATCCTAAGGCCAACTAGTAATCAAAGAGCACACCAAAAGTCAAACAGCCAATATACATGCAAACGAGGTAAATTGGTTGAGTGGCCTCCCTCCCTAAAGAAGGTATGTCTCGCCCAAGAGGGGCCCGAGACTCCCTGCTAAAGATCAGAGGTAATAGTATCAGTTATAAGGGCCCTCATGGGCTTAACAACCAGTCGGTCAGATCCCCCCGGAGAGGGAATCCTCCATAAAGGTTGTGTGTTTTCCAACCCTTATCTGACCCAAGGTACCTGCAGAATAACCCCTGCAAGTAACGTATGAGACACCTAAGTCAAGCAACTAATAAACCATTGTATAATCGATGCATAGGCCATCCTTCGTAAGTCAGGTCCACTGTATGGTCAGGGTAGAAAAGCCTAAAAACTTTAAAGCATCGCCTCTCACAGAGGTAAAGGTGCTAGCAAGATCCCCAAATATGAATAGATCCCCAAAAATATCTCTGATACTAGGAAGGTATCGGGGGGATATCCCTTCAACTGACTTCGCGCGACCTCATAATTAACTCCGGTGTGAGCAGAGCCTCCTGATCTTACCAATTATACAATGGATTTCTCCACTCCTTGACTCAGACACATATGTTGATTTAATTGCCTTGGAGAATTTTACTCACAAAATCCTATTCCAAGGCACTAATCCTAGACTAGTTTGTACACCCTAGAAAGTAAAATCGTGACTAATTAATTTTAGATTATAGAGTTTATTTTAATGCCCGTGATTACTCAAAAACGTATGGTAGTGAAACTTATGGTGTTATTACTCTGCAAGAAAAGTAAATATGAAAATAATGCAAAGTCCTAACATTAACTTTCAATGAATGATATGCTTCTAAAAAACAATGCAATTTTCAAATTCAACTCTGCAATTCTGAAGTAAAATGTAATGTTTCACTATATGCACTAAGCTAATGATAATGACTTCAAAAGACAAAAATCCCAAGCAATGCAAAATGCCTATTTTTTTTTATATTTTCAATATATCAAAACTGAAAATGCATGGACTGAAAAATAACTTGATATATAGCCCTATTGTGTATAAAAAAAGATAACTCAAGCAGGATACCAAGCAACAAAACACCCAGCCCAATGTGCAAGGACAATAAAAATGAAAAGATGAAGAGAAAGACTTCGCCTAGAAATTCAACCAAAAGAGGGTTTCTTGTCATCCCACAAGCACTTAACAGGCACTATAGAGACCCAAGAAGGCTCAGCAAGCATCAAATCCCACCCAGCAAACACCAGAATAGGAAAAAAGGCAAGGCAAACTGATGTACGTGATTGTTTGGGAAAACAGAGCGTATATACACAACTTGTAGTGAGACATCCCGCGTATGTACACGACTGTCAAGGAAAAAGGCGCGTATATGCTTTAAAACAAGGCCAGGCAATGTAGAAAGGTTGAAAACTCAAACCCAGAGTGAACAGAAGCTGTCAAGCAATGATACGACAAGAACCACAATAGAAACGAGAGCAATATAAGGAGAAAAGTACTTCAAACCCTAAGAAAGAAGATTCATTCCCCGATATGGTTGCCAATTTTGTTACGAGGAAAATCTCTCTATGGCTAGGGTGAACCACAACAGACGGAAATGACTGTAGAAATCAACTCTATCCCAGAAGCATTCTATATAAACAAATGTGCAAGCGAGATAAGAAAGAGGCCTACCTCGTCCAGATGTTCGATGATGTCCACCGTTCAACACTTTGACCCAAAGCTATATACCTGCAACAAGTTCTCAACAAACAAGAAAAACAAGCATATGGTGGCAATATAAAAGGTTAGCACATTAGATAGCATAATCCATCAATATACATAACAAATACGCCCATGGATAATAACTCATATATTTGCAAGATATTAATTGGACGGGAAATGATTAATTCTATTAATAAATGATCAAAAGAAGTGAAAATATTACAGAATTTTGTGTCGGCACGGTTCGGAACCGAGAAACTAAGTTCCTTCCAGCTGGGCCTCCACCAAAGGCAATCTCATAGAAGGGAGATAATGAGGTTCTCCATCAATAAGGGAAGAGCTTGGGGGCTGAACACTGTGTTCAGACTTAAAGGACAAAGGGATGCAGACTCAATATGAAGTAAATAATTCCTCCAGAGTAACTTTGCTCTCAAAGTTGAATTTTTTATCTTTTCCATAGCTCAAAATTGGCTTCTTTATAGCCTTCATAATGGAAATTAAGGGCCGAGTCGGAATGTTTCCAGTATATGGAAGGCCAAGGATCAGAGATCTCATGTCGTGACATGGAAACCCAACATTTAATTTCATTTTCTGGCACAAATCCCGATGTACGCGGGTTGTAGTGGATCAACCTGTGTATACGCTTGTTGTATAGTGTGCAAGATGCGTACAAGCGGAAAATTTTGTATTTTTGGCTTTGGATTTTATTAACAGGGAAGATAAGTATGCATAGGGAAATGGAGTAAGGCCCTCTCTGCAAGATTGCATAAGCCGAGACAAATCTTTCTATAACATATCCCCTTTAACATGAGAGATATATTGACTTGATTTTTCACAATTTTAAAACCCATTTATGAATGAACCTGATAGGATATTCGCCAGTAAGTAAAGCCCCTATGTAATAACCTTTTTTACTCTAAAATATTTTTAGCATTCTCTTTCAACCAAATGGATTAGAAAATCATAAAACTATAATTATAATATTTTTGAGATATTAAGTTATCAACAATAATGTTATTATTGGCTGATTTAAAGTCCTTAAGTAACTAGCATAGCATCATATTTACAAGCGAGTAGCACTATTCCAATAATATAATGCTTACCCCACTATATTAACATAACATCATATTTCAAGTAAGCATCTTTATTCCATTAATACTGAGTCCGCTAAATTAGTTATTCATAAAACCATTCAATAAACCCTCATTCATAAACCCTAAATTATGAGTTATTCATGAATAATTAAAAACCATTTCTTCTAACTTTCAATTAAATAACCACCTACATTCATTTTAATATTCCCTTTCCCCACCTTTTGATTTAGAAAATGAGAAAGATAAAAAAAAAAAATTATACTTCCATATTATAATTTCCATGCGGTGTTGTTTAAGTGTTCTAAGTTTTTTCCTCCCTTGCTCGAATTCGATGACATAAATATGTAGGAAATCACAATTTTTTGTTGTTTAAATTGCATTTTTAAATGTAGAAATGGCTTCATCATGTTGAAAAACTCTTAGGGAACTCGGATTATATAGATCCAACCACTCAAATACGTAGATCCAATAGGAAATCACAATTTTATGTTGTTTAAATTGCATTTTAAAATGCAAAAATGGATTCATTGTGCTGAAAAATTCCTAGGGCACTCAGATTATATAGATCCAAGCACTCAAATCTGCAAATCCAACAAGTTCTCACCAAATCTAAGGCAAATATCCCTGAAAAATATGCTCGAAAAAAAGAAAAAATGTAAAATGTTTAGACAAAGACTTTCCATACAACTTAATTTTTGACTTAGGCAATGAGAAAAACCATAAACTTAGTTTTTAACTTGGGAAATGAGAAAGACCATGGATAAAGTGACATTATTCCACCTTTTTACTCCACATCATTTGTAATTTGATATATATATATATATATATATATATATATATATATATAAACCA
>SNQJ01S0144255.1:24313-35947 GCA_010110895.2 Picea sitchensis
TCTTTTGCCTATTACAATTACATTATGACCAATCCGCAAAAGGGGATTTGGTCCTTTTACAATAGCCGACATGATCAATCCACAATGGGGATTGATCCAATGAATAATATATCAAATAATAATAAGAATACACTTTGCAGTTAAATTATTTCAACAAGTAGTAGTGTTGACCAAGGGAGGGGGGTCCACCTTTGGATCTTGCTCATAAAGTTGTTTTGCATACTCGAACCATTGATAAGCCGTGATATTATTTTTAGTTTGTTTCTTTCTCGTTTGAAGTTCCTTCCAAAATAACTTTGGGTTATTTTTCCCCAAAAAGATTAGTTCCTCCCTTCTTGAAATCATGAAATCAACTTTTTTCTTTCTTACAATTTGCTTATAAGCTTTTTTCTTTCTGGCTTGACTCTTTCAAAGTTTTCCTTGTTGTTTTGCATTCCTCATCAAACCAAACATTAACCGGAAAACAATTTGTTTCAGATTTCCTATTTTTTTCTCTTTTGCATTCTGTAAGTGCGTTTTGAATTAAATTTGTTAGCTCATGGTTATGAAGGCCCTGGGAAGGAATTTTCTCCTTTTTAAACAACCTCTTTAGCGCTATCTTGAAGGTGTTACAGTTTTTTTGAGTCAACAGAATTCTGCCATTTGAAAGAGGTTGTTGAATGTGTTGACTTTTAGTCCCATGTTGTTGTTGTTAAGCTCAAGTTAGACTTAAATAGATCGGTTTATGATTAGATTTCAACTCCCACAGTTGTTCACCAATCAAAACTTCCTCCATTTTCTCACACAAGCCATGTGAGCAAATTGCATAGTCTACTACACTTGCTCCATTGTAGGTATTGCAGGTAAAATTGTGAGAATTCGCCCATCTAGCCAACCCATTACGAATGACTAAGTCAAATGCCTCACATAAAGTAAGCAATTGTTCCCCAAAAAAGTTCCAGCTTTTGTTGTCCTCTGAAACTCTTGTCCACTGATGATTTCTTTCTTTTGTAAGCCAAATGGGGTTGCAGTCTTCCTTACAACGAAGAATACTAGCTTGTCCACATGTTGTCCTAGCATTGAATCGTCCACTATATGGACTTCACTTAGTTGAGAGTACGCTGCAATATCTTTTTTTAAGGCTGCAAAGGGGTCTTTGTGGTCAAGCCCCCTACTTTTGTAAGTTTTTGAAACTTGTGGGGAAAAGTAACATGCTGCAATCCTAATGATGTTACCATTTTCTGATATTTTAAACCAAATGAATTGTTTATTTGAGTCTTCTCTTTCTAACTGAATGAGACTACCTTTTTTTTTCTTCACTAAGACCATGATACCCTCGTGTCCCTTACCATTCTCAGCTGCTTTGTTCCACGTTTCCATCTTCACATACTCTTCAAACATAGGTGTTTTGCACCCTTTATGCTCATGTGTTTCCAATAGACAAATTATGTCTATCTTCCGCGATAGGTCTTAACCCAGGGCCCCGCCTCCAAGGATAACCTCTGCAATTCCAACAAACTAATCTTAAGGGAACCTGGGAATAATTTGATTGCTATTTGTTTTGGTCTATAAGACTCAAAGTTGAGTCTTCACCCTTATTTGTCCATATTGGCCTTGTTGCATATTTTCATGCTAATGAAATTGTTGTCTCTTCTAAGCTACCAACTCGCTGTCATGTTTTAGAATGCGGACCGAAAAAGGCAATAACAACTTTTCCTTTGAACAACCATGCCCTTTTTCCCTCATCCCTTGCTGCCCTAACCTTTGACAACTCTTCCCTTCTTTCCTCTTGCTGTCTAATAGTTAAATCTTCGTCTAGAAAAAGGTGAGAGCCTCTCAAGAGTTGCTTCTTGCCTAGGAGAATTTGCTTGTCATGTATGCTTGACATGATGACTTTTATGGGCCTAGCTCTCTCGCCACTAGAGCTTACCCACCCTCCATGCTTGGCAAATTCGGCCTTGCCAAAACAACTTGTCTTTCAAAAATTCACTTGCAAGATCGAGAGTACACTCATTTTTTCCATACTCTCTCACACCTTTGATAATTATGTCTGTTGCTCTGCCTTGCCTTTCCTTGTTTTCTCTACCTTGCATGTCGTCCCCCTGATTTTTCCTTGTTTTCTCTACCTTGCATGTCATCCCCTGGCTATGTGTTTCTTTTTCCATACAAACAGAATTGCTAATGACTTGTGCCCAAGTTTTGGAATTTTTTGTAAAATCTCCTTTCATTTCATCCCTTGCTTTCACTCCATGGGTGTATGCTTATATGAAAGCCCAATTCACCCTATCATATGCTTTGGCCAAATCTAATTTCATTATTATCCATTATTATCCAGGGTTTTCTCCGTTTTTGCATAAATATATTGAATCTTGCACTACAATAATTCCGTCCAGGATATCCTAAGCTGTAACAAATACCTCTTTTTCTTTTGAGATTTACCGGGAGAGCCAACACCTTTGAGATTATCTTATAACGTCTGAGATTATCTTAAAACAGACGTTACATATAGCAATTAGTTGGCAATTGTCGCCTAACTGTAACGAATCCCCCTTTTTCTTTTGAGATTATGAGGCGGCTGCTCTGTCTGAGTCGATTAGCCATTACCTTATCATCTTATAAAATGTGTTAAAGGATATTTATGTTCCTTCTTAATTCCTCTACCATCTGTCATGTATCATTCCCAATTATATCCCAAAGGAGCCAGAAAAGATCTGTTGGAAATCTGTTCGCTTTCCCTTTAGACGAGATACTGCCTGACATACGTCCTCCTTCAGAGATCACTTGACATAAATACCTGTTTTGGTCTTCGTCCTTCAGAAACTTCTAGACATAATTCTCTGTTTTGGTCCTCCGATAGCAAAGATGGGTGTGTATGAGTAGACTTTATATTTTTTGCGATCCTGTCTATTTGAGGATCTGTCATGATGTGGTTCTAGTAGGCGATTAATGCTGCTTTTTTATCCTATCTAGTCTCTAATGTGTCCTTTGGTTGTTCAATTGATACATTATGTTGCAGCTACAATTTCTCATGGTGGTCTAGCCGAAGAATTTTGTATTCCTATTCACTTCATTTAACCATCTTACCCTTCATCAGATTTCCTCCGCTAATTCATGATCTTCAATCCTTTGCAAGATGGCAGATTTGTGTTTTGCTTAAATTCTACTTGAGACCCTGTTGAAGGATTTCTACCTGAACCGCGCTCATTTCATCATATAGAGGATTTGTCTTTTCTTGAAGATGTCACCAAAAACCTGTGTATTTCAATCTTTTAGGTCCTTTTTAAGCATTTTGCTATAGGATATACATCGTCGATCCCTCGGGATTTGAAATGATCTCCACCACATCTGAATATTTGATTTCAAATCCGGATGGGCTGTCCACATCATCACACATTGGACATGGATATTTTGAGGTTGGTGGTTCATCTGAAATTGGAATGATCTTCCCAATGATCTGAGCTAACTCCCCTGAGGGTAAAGAGTTTTGTTATATTAAATGCAAACAACGAGTCCCTGACTAAGAAACAACCCAATTTCTTTGCTATTTAGTGTAATCCAATCCTCCCCTTCTGTTGATCCAAGTAAAGAGGCCATTTCGGGGAACAATATTCACCAGGCCGAGATGATCAATCAATCCTTGTAATTTATGGCCCGCTGCATATTTCTTGATTCCACCTTTTTTTCTCTAATATTTATCACGATTATAATTAATTGTTTATACAGAAAAAAGATCTTATAAACATTTAAGATATATTTTTGGCAAGTGGTTCCCAGAAACGATTCTGGATTTGCACCTGACCTCAGGCTAAATGGAACCTGGAACCTGGTGGATGGCTTAACACTCCACAATCTTACTAGCAAAATCAAAGCCCAGTTAGCAACCTTTAAAATCTGAATTTTATTCTTCATTTCTGATTCTAACAGAAAACGTCTTATATACCAGGCAATCAAAATTATCTTACAAAAACCTAAAAGACTTAACGTGCCCTTCGTCCTATTTCCTAATAACTTAGAAAGGAATCTAAGGAACCCAATAGTAAAAAGGTTGTATGATACTTGTTCGGCAACATACATTTTATAAAACTGAAAGTGATATCTCCGTTTTCTTGCCAAATAGGTGAAAAGTAACATAAATGTATAGTCACTCCAAATGACTGTTGTATTCCCTACATAGTCTCAATAGAGTTTGCAACTACTTAACATAGACTAGGCTTTGCATACAAAGCTGGCCTCGAAGAGGGGTTGCTGCCTGATCCATTTCAATGTTGTTCGGTTGCCACAATTTAGCAATATAATCCATTCAGTTTTAATAATTTAGACTGCCATCCCGATATCTTTCTTCAGAACATAAATGCAGTATTTTAATGCAAACTATCTAATCCAAACAATCAATAAAGTTGAATATTTTTGCACAGAGAGACCTAATTTTTTAAAGCAGTGAGAGGTTTGTCACTAGATTTTTTTAATCCCTAAATGCTTAATAGATCTGGAGTTAAGATGGAGTTAAGATGGATCTATGTTAGATCAAGAATAAATCAAGTATTTCAATAACAAATAATTAAACTTATATCAATGTGTCAAACTACAAGAACTAGGGAAAGGGTGTCTTGTAGTATGACATCAGTTTTACATTTTTACTAACATGTCCTAAAAAAAAACTATATGACATCAGTTTTACATTTTTACTAACATGTCCCAAAAAAAAACTATAGCGGTAAGAACTGAACTGACAAATAAACGCTTTAAAGTTTTATACTGACTCATCAGACAGCCGTACTTGTGGGCATTATAGTAACATGAACATAATTCTCATGCTATTATCTTTGGAATCCTCCACAAATATGCAATTAATAAATTCTCAAAAATTCTACCTAATAATCCTTAAATCAGCTATCTCGATTCTCTACATGATGGTTGTCATTATAACAAACAGCATATGACTTTGATCAATCCCTCTGAGAGATATCAACCCCTTTCTCTGCAAGCTAAAGCATGTGTCATAAGCTAGCTTCAATTCTGAATGCTCTTGAAATAGTTTGCTTTGTTGTCAATAAGAGCCTTTACAGTCTCTAATCCCATTGGATCTCCCTCTTCAATAACCTTCAAAACAGTACCACCTCCTGTAAATAAATAGTATTTGATATTGTCCAATGCGGCCTGATACAGGAGAGGATGAAGGCTGCCACAGAATGAAAACATTGTTAATGCTTTTTGTTCAGATGAAACACTTGGATGACATAAATGCTATGGAGGAGTTGAAATTTACCTTTTAAAAGTCTGAAGGGTATCACCACCTCCAAAGAATTTTTGAGCTGAGCGATTTTTATCAATGACCTCATCCATTTTGCTTGTACCATGCCAGAAATGCGGCATGAGTCCCATCACAGCATTAACAAATATTGTCTTAGCTGAGTTCATTGCTTGTTCAGCCTCATCTTTCTCAAATGAGATGGGATCAACATCAACAACATACTTGTACGTCTGGCCAGGAGCAAAGTCCTGCCACACATCAACAATGAAAGAATTCCACGTCAAATCTCATTCATAGCTGATTGACATTTAAACTCCAACGGTTCTATTAGTTCAAGTACAGATTTGGGTATCATATACCTTGACATTGATTGTTCTAAATTTCCCTTCAAATCTACCATCCAGAGTATCAGATTCAACCAGCACCTGCATCTCCACAATTTTTTTGTGCGTCTTATCCTGTTCTACCAGCTCTTTTGCAAGTTCTATATCTGAATCCTGCACAAAAGGATTGATTTGGGAAAACATGAAATAAGTAAAACCAGCACACCAAATCAACAGAGATATATGTTATGGAATGGAAGGTAAAAGAATACAGATACCTCAACACCGGCAATTCTAACTCCATATTTAGCACATAGATAAGTATTGTATATGAGACCACCCAGAACCAATTTATCAACTTTCCTGTATATCTCTTGTAATGGACCAATCTTAGTATCATACTTTGCACCAGCAACAATTGCAACAAATGGCTTGCCGGGATTCAAGACTGCTTGCACATGATAAAGTTCATTCTGAGGAGGGTTGCAATGTCAGGAACTTCAAATTGTCAACTACCCTTTACTTAATGACAACAAAGCTCGGACCAAAATATGTTTCATTGAAATAATAAGGCTAGAGAGAACAGGATTCCAAATAAAATTTAAGGAAAGAACACACACCTGCATGCACAGTCCTGCATATGAGGGCAGGCATTTCGCAATATGGTATGTGGAACCATGAGGCTGCCACGAGCCAAATGCATCATTGACATATACATCAGCTAGAGCTGAAAGCTGAATGACAAATCTTTGAAGCTTTTCTCCTTTGTCTTCTTCCCCCTGTTTCATGAAAGAGCTAAAATTATTTTCTGGAAGATGTCATTGGCTTCAGAACTTATCAATGAGATAGCTATATCCAATCATAATCAGCTGATCACCACCACCAACCCATCGGATTTCTTAATACAGAGGTAGATGAAACCTAGATGACAACTCAGCAGAAATGATGAGGCCCCAGGTTCCTGCTCCTGCAGGCTTTGGGTCCTAGCTCAGATGCACCAGATTTGTGAAGAATTTGTTTTCAGGTGACCAGTCCTATTACACCCCAGGTTGTCTCATGTGAGTGATAGTGCATTGAATCTAGACAGACTGCAGTGCATTGGATGCATTGAAAATGAACACTAGCACAGTGCATTGAATCTAGACAGACTACATTGCATTGGGTGCATTGCAAATGGACACTAGCACAGACCCAACTAAACCCGAGTCTCATGCTTGCAAAGTTCTTTCTCCCTGTTTCATGAAAGAGCTCAGATTAAAGAAATGCCCATTCTAATTTGATCTAGAAGATGTATTTGGCTTCAGAAGTTACAAAGAGATCGCTGTTTTCAATCATAGTCAGCTCTGTCACTGCTACCAGCCCCATGGGATTTCTTAATACAGAGTCTGATGAAGTCTAGACTCTAGATGTCAAATCAGCAGAAGTATTGAGGCCCCCGGTTTCTGTTCCTTCAGGCTTTGGGTCGAACATCACATGTCCCAGACTTCTGAAGAATTTCACTTCCCGTGACCAGACCTAGTAAGGCCCAGGTTGCCATACAGTTCAATGCACCCAGATAAGCGAGGTGCATTCTACAGGCCCGGGTGAGAGGTGGAGCAATCCGTCAACTCTTTGTCTGTGTACTCCTGTGAGTGTAACAGTGCACTGAATCTAGACAGTGCCAAATGGACACTAGCACAAACCCAACTAAACCAGAGTCTGATATGCACCTCAAATCTGGAGGATGCTATCTCAAGCTCACACAGACGACCTCAAATATTGGAACTTGAGATATACAATCTGAAGGTGCATATCAGCCACATGTTTCGTTGGGTCTGAGCGCTATTGACATGAAAATCATAATTAATAATATCTAAGACAGAATCCCACAACCATTCATTCACTGCATTTTGAGATAAGGAAACTGTGCTGGGAGGAAAAACACAACAGAAATCACGCTAAAGAACTCACCGCAAACCATCGGGTATTCGGCAGGTAAATTCCACCAATTTTCCGACTCTTAAGGTCATGGATCAACCAGTTGATGGAGGTGTCAATATCCAGAATTCCATTTTTCTCAGTCGTACTTAAGCGGGGAACTGCAAATTTGATGCGGAGCTTGCGTTGCAAATATGCAACAACAGCATCCACAGAATCATCCTGACGTATAGAGATAGTTTTTGTCTTCTTATCATACGGGCGTCCAATGTGACTCATGATTATGATCCTGCGCATTCCAATTTCATGTCAAATAAGCTCATCACCACAACCTAGGCCTGAAGCTGAACTAGACACACAATGAAGGACTGCGGTATAGGCATAGAGGGAAAACAGACAAACTGACCTTCCACCTCGCTCCACTATGTTGTACATAGTTGGTAGAGTCACATCGATTCTGTACTGATCTAGTACTTTCCCTGCAACCAATAGCATCAAAAGCCGTTTTGTGAGGCCACTTCTAATAGGAACGACTCCATTAATAATACCTCAGATCATAATCACCACAGTAGATCAATACAAAGAACAAATTCCAATTTTAACAATCTGCTACAATTTAAATCTGATATCGGCAACAAAAGAATAGCATCGCGAAACTGCAGATGGACTACTACCAATAGCCATTGATTTCAATATTTAAAAGCTAAACTAGAAGGTGATTCGAAAACTATAATGAATGCAGCTAAAGCGGCTATTAAATCCGGAAATGCCTGTTTACAGGACAACTGGAATAAGGAACCGAAAGAATTCCAAGAACTAACAAATGTTTTTACAGACTTCCAATGTAATCATGTCAAATGCAGCTTTATAAATTTCCAATGTACTTATGTCAAAAGAATTTTTACAAATTTTCAATGTCGGCATGTCAAATGTAAAGATAATATCGTGACAGATAATTGGCGATGGCATGTCAAAAACAAAGCTAATATAGTGAAAGATAAATTAGCGAATTTGGGTGCTTATTATGTTAAAGGCAATTTTACAAATTTTCAATGTACTCGTTTCAAATGCAAAGTTAATATAGTGACAGATAAATTCGTAAATTTGGATGCTCTTGTTCATAGTGATACACAGGTTGTAAAAAGACTATGGCAACTGCAAGTTCATAGGAACATTAGTTACAATTTAATTGATTTAGTAAACAACGATTTATAAAAAATGGACTATTAAATGTCAATATTCTTTATTTGACAGTATACCATGGGCTTCAAAGCTTACTAAATTACCAAGTTCAGCAGCGAATTTGTTATGCAGATGGATAAATTTTCAAAATACTCTACAATCCACTTACCTCTTATCTTCTTCTCTTTTTCATTATTCATTTTTCCACAGTTGTGAATTAACAGAAAGAGGAATATGTGGCGGTGAGTTTCATTCTCAAACGTTTTTGAACCCTAAAGCAGGTTCATCATCAGGAGAGGCTTAAAAAGCTTCACGATTTTCTTAATAAATGGATTTTAGGTATTAATATTAGGTATAATCCATTTATTCAAGAAGCAAGTACCCTATTGACTAAAGATCAATAGGTCCACTTACTTATTGAAGGCCAGGTTATTCTTAATGAGCTGCACAACAGGTTTCCAAGCTTCTCTTAGTTTCAAACCATCCATTGATATTGTTCTCAAATTTTTCAATTTTCAGTGCTTCTCTTATTTTTCTTTTCTTTTGTAATAATGCAAGATAATAGCCAGTACTTCAGAATTTTCAAGGCACATATGGTGATTAGTTTTGCAGGAGTGTTCGGCAACAACAGATTTTTTTATTCTTTCATACTGAATATCAGCACTATTTTCTTTCAACTTGATTTTGACCGAGTTAACGGTTTAAACAATGTACATTTTTCCACAAGAGCATGGTATAGCATAAACCCCTTTATGAAGCTTTGGTTCAATGGGATCTTTGGCAATGTCCAACATATTTCTCAGGGAGTTCAGAGGGGAGAAAGCCACTCTTATGCTCTTTTTCTTTAAAATCTTGGCAATCTTATCAGTAGTACCGTGGATGTAAGGAAGAGTAACCTTGGGAAATTCATGGTTTATGTTCCTGATCTTAGTTCTGTTTCCCCAAGCCTTTCGAATGACTTCATTGATCTGCTTTCTCTTATAACCATTGTTTAATAAGGCTCTCCTGAGATAATTAAATTCTTGTTCCAGATGGTTCTTATCAGAAATCATAATGGCACGGGTCAGTAGGGTACTGATATTCCAGTCTTTTGTATAGGATGGTGATGGGACTCAGCATACAGGTATCTATCAGTATGATTTTTCTTCCTGTATACTTAATGAGCTATAGAATTATCCTGCTTCTTAATGGTGAGAACATCTAAGAGGGGAAGGCAATTTTTCTCCTATTTTTCCACACTGAATTTAATGCTTTCTGATTAGTTGTTATGTACAATTTTGTGAATAAAAATCAGTATCTTGGTATAGAAGAATGAATTGTAATAGAAAAATAAATTTTTCTAGGCCGAATTTGTATGTGGCGCATTAAATGGATGGTATCTCTCTGTAGCTGTTGAGAACACAGGTCTAAACATATAAAGCATTATTTTCTATTTTAGATTAAGATAATTATATCTATTATTTCGCTTATTCTTTTAAGATATTGATTGGTTAACAGCCCTACTGTCCTACACCTCTGGAACTATAATTGGTCAAAACTTTTGAAGATAAATGAAAATTTATATTTTTTTAGAATAAAATGTTGTAAATTTTCAATATTTTATTATAAAATATATAAATTTTCACTGGAAGCTTGATGGTTGGTAAGGTTGGTCAACATGGGATTTCCAACCAGGTTCAAATCCCGGCTATGCAGATAACTGTTCGCCCTCGTGGGCCGGCGCGTCCAGTACATATCGTTCATATTTTGATAATTATAAAGATTGATATTTTGATAATTATAAAGATTGGCGAGAGATTCTCCATTTACAAGAAAAGCAAAAGAATATTAAAGTCGAAATGGAAATGTGACAAATGAAACCAGGGATTATAATGCCAAATAAGAAAACATGAAACAGTTATTATCTCAGTCCAACCATCTGACCAGTAGATGTTGCCAAAGAATTCAACTAGCGCTCTGAAAGTAATTTTCGATTCGATACCTTAATCTGCTACTAAACCATGATTTACTCAAATTTCAGTCTATTTACTCGAAAATGTCTTCAAATGTAATTGAACCGCGATCAACCTACTGAATGCAAATGGGAGCATTCTATGGCCAAGCTTTACTGGAAAAGTCCAGACCTGGGGTTTTTCAGCTAGAATTACAGCTGGGGCAGGTATGATCGGTCAAAGGGTTAGAGTTTAGGGAGAATAAATTCCGGGTGAAGCTGACTTCCCTAATATACGATCCTAAAACCTCAAAAGGAAGGGGAATTTATACACAGTTAGAGTTATGAACAAATGAATGAACTGATCTATTTACCTTTCTTGACAACGTTGTGATCGACTCTGAGAAGGACGACTTTGTCTTTGAGATCGGCGTCCTGCAGCAGTGGCAACCTCGGATCGAGCTTCATTTGCTCCATTCCATCGTCCACAACGTAACCCGCACGCATGCCATTCTCTGGACTATACTTAGCCATCGTTCTTGATTCCTCCTCTCTCGCTTGTTTTGGGTATCAACCCTCTCGCTTAATTTATATTTGTCGAATCCCACCAAATTTATCGTTAGACCGCGGTGTTGAAAACTTGTGTGCCGGGAAAGAATTCTGTCGGTAAATGGGAATAACTTTTCCGTGCACTGTATCAACTCTGGCTTCTAGAATTTGGCGATAGTCCAGGCGGCACGTTCTGGAGGGCCTGATTTGAACAGCTGTGGAATACTTTATTTCTCAAACCGGGTTTTCAAACACAAACCGGAGCGCCGCCTCTGTAAGGCGGTGGGAGTCCGGTATTGCCGACTAGATGGCGGGAAATAGGATTATCGCCTCCTTTGCCAAGTGTGTTGACACGTCAGTTGAGCGGTTTATGATGACTCATCAACTTTGAATAAATGTTCGAGAATAAATAGTGTCATCGCCACCTTCGTCAAGTGTGTTGACACGTCAGTTGAGCTGTTTGTAATGAGTCATCAACTTTGAATAATTGTTCGAGGATCATC
>SNQJ01S0144256.1:0-24498 GCA_010110895.2 Picea sitchensis
TTTTTTCGAGTCCCAAACTTTCGGGGTTGTTTTGAGGCCCTAAATGACATGTTTTTGGAATTTTGGGGGGACAGGGGTTTCCAACTTAATGCTATGATCCCTAATGAAATTTTTAATTCTCATATAGACCTTTCTGACAAGGTATCAAATGCCCCAAACAAAGATTGTATGCAAACATTATGCCCTCGAGAACTTGACATATCAACTACGCCCATCGGGGCCCGTAAACCTTTTGGAGTTTCATGTTCTCGAGTTAGGGTTTTTGATTTTCCTTATGTTAAAAATACCTTTGGAGACTCATTGTAAAAATCATCATATTCTTGCGAATGAGCGTAGTCATCACATCTCTTCTAAGAGATAAGTTGCCACCATTCTAGCGAGTTTATTCAGTTTGTATTCTTACAGTTTTTGTACATTTCTCTCATTAATAAAAATTGTTCTTTAGTGTATCTTTTTGTTTATTCTAATATATCTGTATATTTCATTGTTATATCTCCGCCTTCATTTTTTTTTCTCAAAACAATCTCGATCAATGGTATAAGAGTAGGCTACTCTTTGTTTCTTTGTGCATGTACTAGACAAGGTTAAGGTATAGAGAGTTGGGTCTTGAGCTAGTTTCTCTTGAGGAAAACATATCCCACTAGTGTAGGAGGCCTCCCATGGCGGAAGAGAAGAGGAATGACGGATTACAAGGTTCTATCAAGCCGTTGCTCACGAAATCCCTCGTACAACAGAGGAATAAGATGTTGGAGATTTTTTCCCAAATCCTTCAACGATTTCTGACAAAATTAGGTGCGTCTTCTTCAAGAATTCACTTTGGAGACGCTTCCCCATTCAAGGTAAAATTTAATTTTGATATTCCCATATTTGAAGTTGATGTAGATGCAGATGCTTTGGAAAAATGGTTAAATTTGCTAGAAGGTTCATTCTCTGTTCACAATTTTTCTGATAGAGAAAATATCACCTTTGTGCTCCTTAAGTCTCTCCCCCATGTCAAACATTGGTGGGAAACTTATTGGGAGAAAAATTCCATAGAGGAGTCTCGAATATTTGGGGTTGATTCCACTTGAGATTTTTTTATGGATGCAATCAAGAAGAAATATTACCCTGTGGGAAACTATGATGACTAGTACATGCGATGGACCACACTACATCAAGAGAGGGGACAAACAGTGTTGGAGTTCACAAATACATTCCATACCTTGCGCACCAAGCTTGGTATCAAAGACTCTAAGGGACATTTGGTTCTAAAATACTATAGAACTCTACATAGGTACATCCAAACCGAAATAGAGTTTCTGGATATCTCATCACTGGTTGTATCTTATTGATATGTTTTCAAAATCGAGAATAAATTTAAGAACTAGAACAATCCAAAATTTGGGTCTGCAAATTTGAAACAACGAGAGTATGGTAAAGGAAACCCTAAATCAAAGAACAACCAACCTGAAGAAAACCAGTCCAAACCACATGAAAAGAAGAGAAATGGGAAGAAAAAGAAGGACACTAGGAAGTGGTTTGACTTCCATAAAATCCCTTAGCACAACATCGATGAATGTCACTAAAAATAGTCATTGGTGGTTGAGCTCAAAGAAAACAATTTAAACCTCGACTCAGACTATGATTCAAAAAACAATAAAAGGAGATAAAGAAATGAAGTTGAACCCATGACTATGGCAGTTACTGCAACAATCCAACCAGAAGAACCAGAGGATCCTGAGGAGGGGGAGTGCCTCTTGCATTCATAGATGTGAGTGAAAGGGACCCCGCTACATTTTTTTTTGATAGAAAAATCCAGAAGAACCTCATCTCAGCAAAGATCGTCAAGCAGTTTTATTTTCCAACAACACCACACTCGCAACCATACAACATTGGGTGGCTTGACCAGGGAATATATCTTTGTGTCAGCCAATAGTGTCACCTGACCTATGACATCAAGACCTTCAAGGATGGGGTACTATGTGATGTTTCCCCATTGGAAGTCAATGATGTTCTTTTAGGCCAACCATATATGTGGAAGCATCATGCTATTTATGACTCTCGACCATGTAGTGTCATTATTACTTTAGGGGGCCAACTCTATAGGGTATCAACAGTAGTTCTGACTATTGTCATGAAAAAATAGTGTCGCAAAGTAATATCTCATACCACAAAGTTTATCCTCGTCACTATCCAGTCATAAGGAAAACAGAAGGACACTGCAACCATTATAGCTTCAGCCCAAGACCTTTATATTCAACAAAACGAGATCGAAAATATTTTAGAAGAGAGGAACTGTATTCTTACTACACCTATGGGGGTGCCTCCACACTACCCATTCAAGAAACTTTATAACATATCCCTTCATATTATTCATGTTGTATCTTCATTGACAGATTCCTCCCACACTCAAGAATATCATGCAACTATATTGGTTGAATGAATCCAACCCCTCTAGCAACATGTTGATGACAACCTTCAACAAGTTAAGAAGGACAATGTCTGCAACAAGGCAAGCAACTCACCAAGGTTCATATTCAACAAAATCTTCCCCATATTCCACGAGAACTTGACACATTGGGGAAAATTTCTTCCTAAGGGGAGAGGAATGATACAGATGGATATCGGTGGCCACCCACCTATTCCACTAGCTCAAAGAACAATTTTCCATTTTGGCAGTTGTTTTATAGTTTTTCCAGTCCCAAATGTTTGGGGTCGTTTTGAGGCCCTAAATGGAATTTTGTTTTGAATTTTAGGGGGCCAAGGTTTCCAATAGAATTCCATAAATCCTGACGGAAGTTGTACTTCTCATATATACCTTTTCGACGAGGTATCGAATGAATAAAATGGACATCGTATGGAAACGTTACGCCCTAGGGAACTTGACGTATCAACTACCCCCATTGGGGTCCACAAACCTTTTGGCGTTTCATCTTCGGAGGTTAGGGTTTTTTATATTCCTTATGTTAAAAATGACTTTAGATCCTCATTTTAAACATCATCATATTCTTTCGAATGAGTTTATCCATCACATCTCTTCTTAGAGATAAGCTTCCACCATTCTAGCGAGTTTATTCACTCTCTAGTTTTACAACTTCTGTACATTTATCTCATTAATAAAAAAAAATCATTACTGTATCTTTGTGTTTATTGCAATATCCATGTATTTTAATTGTTATATCTCCACCTTCATTTTATTTTCTCAAAATAATTTGGATCAAGAGGGAAAGAGAGAGAGTAAGATGGGGAGAAAGAAAGTGAGTGACAAAGTGAGAGAGAGAGAGAGGGGAAGATATAGAGAGGGAGGGAGAGAGGGGTAGAGTGAGAGAAGGGGAGAGGGACATGTTGGGAGGGAGATATATAAATGGATAAGGATGTCGATACTGAGTGAGGGGGAGAGGGGTAGATGAAGGGGAATCATTATCAAGATTCTTTGTGTTTATTGCAATATCCATGTATTTTAATTGTTATATCTCCACCTTCATTTTATTTTCAAAATAATCTTGGATCAAGAGGGAAAGCAGAGAGAGTAAGATGGGGGAGAAAGAAAGTGAGTGACAAAGGAGAGAGAGAGAGAGAGGGGAAGATATAGAGAGGGGAGGGGAGAGAGGGAGAGGAGAGAAGGAGAGGGACATGTTGGGAGGGAGATATATAAATGGAAAGAGATGTCGACACCGAAAGTGAGGGGGGAGAGGGGTAGGATGAAGGGGAGAGAGAGGGGGGAAGGAGGAGAGATTGAGTTGAAATAGGGGAGAGAGAGAGAGAAAGAGAGCAGGAGGGAGGGAGAGGAGAAATTGGGAGAGAGATATTGGGAGAGAGAGCAAGAAGGAGATAGTGTTATAGGAGAGGCAAGAGGGCAAGGGGAAAGAGAGAGGGAAATAGTGAAGGAAAGAGAAAGGGAGAGAAAGCACACACGCGCGCACTAGAGAGAGAGAGAGAGAGAGAGAGAGAAGGTTGAGGGAATACATAGAGAGTGAGAGGGGTAGAGAGAGAAGGGGGAAACAATGGGGAGAGAGAAATGGAGACAAGAGGATCAAGGAAGAGGGGGAGGAGAGAAAGGAGAGAGAAGGGGAACAAATGAGGGGAGAGAGAGAGAGATGGAGACAGAAGAGAGAGGAAGAGGGGACTGCACAGAAAGGGCAGGGAGAGAGAGGGGGAAATATAAAAGAGCAAGGGAGAGGGGGAGAGAGAGAGAGAGAGAGGGAGGGATGGAAAGGGGAAATATAAGGAGGGAAGGAAAGGTACGGGAAGAAGGTGGAAGAGAGAGAGAGAGAGAGAGGGATTTCAGACAACATGAACACTTCCCATTTAATAACACACACATCTTCCTAAAGCGGCACATTATTTTGTCAAAAAACAATTAGGAAATACAAGGTGCATTCCCAACACATTTTTCTTTAGAATTCATGAGTTCTTGAGTAGAACTCACATGTGTTCCCGAGAACATCCCTACATGGCTCGCTTAGTGGAGGTTCAGGGTTTTCTGAATATTTCACATAACGAACGTGCACACTTTCATTCTCACCTCATTGCTACTTTATCGTCCACCAACTTCTTTCACTCTGCCCCATATATATATATCTTCTCTTCTCAATAAACTGAAATTGTATAATCTCTCACAAAGTGAAATTCAAATTTTATTGATAATCATTTAAAATAGCATAAAACATATCAAACTTAATCTATCATAAATCAAGTTCAAATTTTATTGAGAATCATTTAAACTAACACAAATCATATCAAACCTATTGTATCATAAATGGTTAGAGATAAAAACACAATTCTCTAAACTTTGACACCTTAAACAGATTTGCACTCCCTTTTTTAATTTGTTAATATACTATAAATACATATATAAAACATATAAAAGATATTTATATTTGTTAAGATAATATAAACACATATATAGAAGTGTAGATATCTCGCTTTGTCGTGACAAGAAATATTCAAAGGATACACCTCTACCTTCTTTACAATGGTTAACTTCTCTCTTTATAATGCATTTACTAGTGATACTCTCACTAGTTTCCAGCCTAACATCTCATTGTTAAGAGACTCATCGTTAACATTTATCTCAAGCAAATCTCTTCTATGAAAAATACTATTTTGCACGAAGTGTAATGGTAGCCTAAGTAAATTAATGGAGTTAAATTTATATTTATCTTATCATTCCAATGGTATCGTCTTGATTGACAAAATATCGAACGCCTAATCCATAAATCTTCATGTATTCATTAAAGTTTGTTGAGATTTCTTTTTCTTATTTCCTTTTAAATTCAAAAATTGCAGGAAGAAAATTCAGATTTTATCCATTCTATGTATGTAACATAGACATAAATAAAATTCAATGTTAGAAGTCCTCTAACATAATAGGTGCAAATGATGGTAAATGATTGGGAGCTTTGACTGAATCATTCAGGGTTTAGGGTTTCATGCATCAGATGACCTTCCACCATGACCACTGTCGACCTCCTCTGTACGTGACTGGCACACACTACTTTGCAAGTTTGTCTGGCACAGTAGAATGAGAGCAGACAGGGGGGAGAAAGCCCCCTCTTATCACAACGTTGCAGTAAATGATCCAAAGAACTCACGCGCACATTGTTCGTCCTTTGAACCGCCACTGCAACTGCGAGAACAATACCTACAAGAATATACTGATGGAAAAAAAGGAACAAATATGGATGTTGAATCTTCACATCCAAAATAAACTCAGGTCTGGATACCCAAAAAATTTATCCCCCAAGCTCTGGTTTTGCCCAGATATGTCATCAAGACTACCAGGATAGGGGAGCATGCATAGTTCATGAGAGATCATGCCCTCATAGGAAAATTCCTAGGCCTCTGGCCATCAAAAACATACCTATCCCATTGGATCAAGGCATGGTGGAACCCCAAAGGAGACTACGAGCTCCATCTAAGCTCCAAAGGGTTCTTCACAGTCATATTCTATAACTTGGATGATAAGGATTACATCTTCAAAGGATGACCTTACTTCTGTAACTCTGCAGGTCTCTACCTGTGCTTCCGAACAGACCGCTTATGCCCTGAAAAGGAAAATTTTTCCTATGCACCAGTATGGATTCGCCTCTATTCCATACCTCAAGAGTTCTGGTTAAAAGAAATTTTAATGGGCATTGGTAACACCTTGGGAAAACATGTCAAGTCTTTAGAAGCCACCAAACAGAGAAAATACACCTCTTATGGAAGCATATGTGTCTATATGAACATTTCCAAAGCTCTACCAGTAACAGTAACCTTAGAATACCAGGACAAGGAATGGGCCCAAACCATAGACTACGAACACATTCTATTTAGATGCCATAAGTGTCATGAACATGGACCCTTATTCAAAGATTCCCCCCCGAAGACGGAAGCTGAAGAGAAACCAAAGGACAGATTCACCCAGGTTCAGAATTGCAGAAGACAAACGTAGAAGAAACCCACCACCAACAATGGAAGAAATAACCCCAACACCAACTCCTTTGAATCCCTTAACCACCTCCCAGAGGAAGATGAGGTGGAGAACCCACACAAAGCGGAAAAAAAAGATCACATCAAAATCAAGGAACATCAACAGCCACAGGTGCATCTGATTCAAGATAAACAAGTAGACCCATAGGATTTTCCAGACTCAGGGAAAGAACCATAAATGGAATAAGACACAATCATGGAAATGGATGAGAAAGACCTAGCTAAAATTGACTTAGACAGGCTAGAAGAGGCACTCAACAAGAAATATCTACAAACCATACCAGAAGACCAGCTCAAAAAATCCCACAAGGTATTTATGGAATCATCAGTAGGAGCTACCTGAAGACTTGAGATCAGTGTGGGCCCAAACTGAGACCCAAGAAGACACCCAAAGGAAAACAAAAGACATGGAAGAAAATCGGTGCACCAGCTAATAAAAGAGGCAGGAAATTATATGATCAACTTGGGACAGATACAAAGGATTTCAGAGAGCTCCTTTTCCCACCCACCAAACTATTAATAATGAAGATCCTCACTTGGAACATCAGAGGCCTAAATGGGAGATCCAAACAAAGGATTCTCTGAAATTGCATCAAGACGAAAGACCCTGATATTCTCATGTTACAAGAAACAAAATTTGAGGGGCAAACTGCAAAATACATACTTAAAAGATGTTGGTTCAAATGTGACCCCTATCACTCCTATTAGAAAGGCATCGCAGGGGCCCTTTCCATCCTTTGGAACCCTGACAAAGTTATCCTAGACCAAGGCTTCTCTACTCCAAGCACTCTCACAGCTCACTACCTAGCCATTGGTTAGGACAAGGATGGAATGATTACCAATGCCTATGGACCACACACCAACCAAGACAAGGATCTCTTTCTTCAAATTCTTGCTTACCTAGGCACTCTAGATGAGCACAAGTGATGGATAATCGGTGGAGACTTCAATATGATTCTCATGATGGAGGAAAAAAGAGGGGGGAAAGGAAAAAAATGCCTGGAATAGGATAGCTTAAAATTCCAGGAACTCATAGATCACCTCAAATTGTTTGACATCGAGAATGGAAATGGCACCTACACCTAGAACAACAAGTGATCAGGGCACCAACAAATATCCTGAAGTCTAGATCATTTCCTTCTCTCGAAAAATCTCCTTTTGGAAGGCCCATTGGTATAATCCAACATCCTTCTCAAGGAGGGCTCAGACCACTGGCTCGTTCAGCTCTGGTTTGATACAATAGCCGCCCCAAAGCTCAAACCCTCTAGATTTGAGAAATTCTAGCTCTCCAACCCAGACTTCCAAGAGATAGCTCGACATTGGTGGAGCACAACGAAAATCTAGAAGGGCACCAAAATGTACTGATTCAAAAAAAAGCTAAAACACTTCAAGCAATAGGTGTGTAAATGGAACAAAGAAGTTTTAGGGAGTATCTTCCAGGAAAGGAAACTGTTGGAACAAAAACTAGAGGATTTTCAAGAGAAAATCATTCATACTGGGCACACAATAACTCAGCAACAAGAGGAGCATAAGATTAAAAGGCAACTGGAAGAAAGATACAAGAAAGAAGAAATTATTTGGAGAAAAAAATATCGGGTTCAATGGCTCAAAGAGGGAGAGAAAAACACTAAATTATTCCATCATTCCATGACCCACAGATGCTTCATCAACCATATCATGAAGCTAGAATACTTGCAGGGCACCACCCTATCAAGCTTCTACAAGGATCAAGCACCACCCTATAATGCACGAGCTATCAAGCTTCTACAAGGATCTCCTCTCAGAACCCCATGTGGACCGCACCTTAGCAATAGAGAGGGTGACCCAAAAAATCCCAACTCTAATCACCCAGGAGCATAATGAAGACCTCATGACACCCATAACCTCTGGTGTTATTCTCCACATTTTGGAGATGGCTTCCTGTAGGTCGTGTAGGTATCCTTCAAAGATGGACACGTTCATCCTTTTTTTTCTAGCATATGTCCTGGCTCCGAGCAAAAAATATCTCGCTCCCTTATTTGGTTTGGGTCTAGTACAAAATGTTACATACCTTTGTTCCCTCTAGCCCATAAAGGATATTAACGTGATCAACCATGAATAGTAAAACTTTATTCCTAGATCTTGGGCATCCTTACAATCATCCAGGAATAAGTTTAAGAGATACAGTTCAGAGCTCACTGTGGTGCCTTCTGCGCATGAAGCTTCAACTGTGACAACTCCAACTAGAACTTCCTCCCTACGACATTTTCTCAACATCTTGCAAGCTAAGATTTTTGCACCCAGTTGTGTTGCAACATCGTTGATCCTCTTGATAATGATCCCTCGTGTCCCTCTCTCGGTACCATAGTTCTTCTTCACCTCTTTTTCTATCACTTTCTCCCTAGATTTATCATCCAGAAACTGCATGGGATCCATGCCCCGAGATGACAATCATGTTATGCTGGCAATAAGCTCTACATCTATGGAGACTATCTTGTCCAACCAGATGTCTCCTCCATGTGTGACTGCTAACAACTATTTGAAACACGCAGTTGCATACTGACCTCTCCCAAAATGTGGTAGGTCCACCAAACTTAATATTCATGTCTTTTCTAGCCTTGTTTCCCATTGGAGTGGCTGATCAATCGGTTCCCCAACCCGATTCATTCCCACTGTATGTAATTATAGCCTCTTTGCAAGTTCCATAAAATTATTTGTATATGCTATATCATGGTACGAGTATTTGAGCTTCCCTATATGACCCAAAAATTCAGGTCCTACATGTACCCCATCTGGTATACGCGGTAGAATGATTTATGCAGCAGGTTTCTTGCAAGGTGACCTGGGTATCTGTATCTTGTCTTTCTTCAGCAGTTGTGGCTGGCTTGAAGTTCCAGTGACTTTCGGTCGTTTCTTAGTATACCATTCTGGCCAACCCATAACATCTTCTACTGTTCCTTCCAGTGGGTGGTTTGATATGGTTGTTTGATACTCGTCCAACTCGATTTTTGCTTCTAGATTCAACGTCGTTCCATTGACTCTTGGATATTCTTCAGTGTTCTTTGGTTGCACCTCCTTCATGGTTTCTTCTCCCTGGTTATGTGGATCCTATACTTTTGTCGATATATCTATACTCATTCCCTCAGGTTCTGGTTGTTGGGTTTCCTCCACCATTAGTGTGGGGTTCACTGGTGATGTGTCTGAATATGGGATCTCGTCAACATTGATGATCTATGGAGACTGTTGTTCGCCTTCTTCCATCTGTACTCATGACCTGGTTTTAACTCTGGTGGGTCTCACACTCTGGCTTTCTTCTGCTTGCTTTGGCAGTGCCATGGCGGTGAATGTTGAACATTTGGTATGTTCAAATGGTCTCTATGACCTCTGTGAACTCGCTTTGTGCTTTTAAACCTCTATTTCTCTCTGTCTACTCTCTTTTCGCAAATAGACCATTTTCTCCCGCATGCGTGTGTTGTATGGATTTCCCATGAAGCTTGTCAAGGAAACTTCCTCAATTATGGGTTTAATGCACCTTAATTATGGGTTCAATGCACCTCTAGTAGTTTCATACTTTCCATTACTCTCCCTTGTTGTCTCTAGTTGGCACGATTAATGTGGTGTCCCATCGGTCCTTTCCATCCTTTAATTATGCCTACTCCATCTTGTCGTACTGCTTTTGTCGACTTTCCTTTTCCCACTTGTTTCCCTTTGTGTGTGACCATTGTCCTTCTCCTCATCGATTTTATGTTCCTAAGTGTGCATTCCCTTTCTGTCTCAAGCACACTGTGCTTCTGTCGCTTCGTTTTGATATCTTGCTCTTTTTTTCCTTTTTTTTACTATGCAGTGGGTGGTTGACTGTCCTTGTACAACTTCAGTTGGCTCCCATTGATCATCCCTCTGATTTTTGTGCCTGATAAGCCTGTCAACTGTACAACTCCTCCTTCTATGACATATTTTACTTCGTACGGTCCCAACCAGTGCATTCTTATCTTTCCTGGGTGCTGAAACGATTTGTTGCAATACACCAATACTAGATCTCCTTCCTTGAATGTTTTATTCTTGATGTGTCTATCATACCAAGATTTGTCTCTTTCTTTCTGAACCTTGCTAAGATCATATCTTCTTCCATAGTCATTAACTGACTTAGCCTCTCCTGTACTGCACCTTGTTCTATCATTTGTATGATTTCTTCTACGCGCAAGTTGGGTACCAAAAATTCTAATGGAACCACTGCTTCTTGGGAATAGACTAGTTTAAATGGTGTGTGCCCTGTCAATTGTTTTCATGTAGTCCTGTAGGCCCATAATATTTTTGGTACTTTGAGGTCCCAGTCATCCTTGTTGATGTTATAGATCTTTGTCAATGCGTTCTCTGGGACTTTGTTGAATGTTTCCATTGTGCTATTTTCCTGTGGGTGATATGGTGTGCTCTTATGATGATGGACTTCAAACTCTTCAGTCATAGCGCTGATGGTGATTTTTATGAAGTGTGTGCCTTGGTCGCTCATCAAAACTCTTAGGCACCCAAATATAGTGATCAATTGTTCAAATAATAAATGTGTTGATTTTTTTGTGCTGCAATCGTTCACTGGTGCGGCCTCCGCCCATCTTGTTAGGTACTTTGTCGTGGTGATACTGTACCTATCTCCTATTCTTTTTTTTGGTGGGTTGATTTGTCCTACAAAGTCAATTTCCCACTTATCGAATGCCTAAAAAGTTACTTGTGGTCGTAATGGAATCTCATCCCTTCTGTTGGGTTTGCCTACCCTTTGAAAAAAGATCACATTTTTTACAGTACTCCTTCAAGTCACTATGAATGGTCAGCCAACATAGTCCTGCGTGCAATACCTTATGTCGGGTAGATTTGATTGCGTAATTTCCTCCTTCTATTCCTTCATGAGCTTCTGCTAAGACTCCTGGTCTTTTTTGCTCTAACATGTACCTTCACAAGATGTTGTTTGCGCCCATTTTGTATAAGTGTCATGCAATCAATTGATAGTCAACAACGCGAACTACCAGGTTTTTCTTCTATGTGGTGTCATATTCCTGTGGCATAGTACCTGTTCTCAAGTACTGTGCCAAAGTATTCATCACTGATCTGGACTGAGAATAACTGTGCATTTGGAAATTTGTCTTATAAGTTCATAGGTTCTTCTCCATTTGTGACCCTTGATAAGTGGTCAGGTCCGTCATTCAATTTCCCTATCTTGACTATTACTTAGAAGTCAAATTATTGAAACGACATTAACCATTGAAAGATTCCACCCCCCAACACTAGCATGTTGACTATGTATTTTAGGGCTCAGTGATCGGTGAACATCTTAAAGTATTTTCCCAATAAGTAGTGTCTAAAGTTTTGCAGTGCATAGACCATAGTTAGGCCTTCGCTTTCTGTCGTGTTAGTGTTATGTTCTGAGTCTAATAACTTTCTTCTTGCAAATGATATCGAGTGATCCAAGTCTCCCACTCTTGGTTTTTCCAAGATAGCTCCAAGTGTTATGGCTAATGCATCTACATGCACGTGGAATGTCTTCTCCCAATATGGAAATACTAATATCGACGTGGTGACTATATTTTCCTTCAAGGTATCCAAACCATTTTGACACTTGTCCTTCCACTAACTTTGTATATTTTCTTAACAATTTTTCCATTGGTGCAGTAATGTGCACATATCCTTTCATAAATTTCTTGTAGTATCATGTGTGTCCCAATGTCTCTCTTAGCTGACAAAATGTTTTTGGTGGTGGTAAGTTAACAATTACTGCAATCTTTGTAGGATGTACTAATAACCCTTGTTTGCATACTATATGGCACAATAGTATCCCAAACGGTGTTCCAAATATGCATTTATTTATGTTCAGTGATATCTGACACTATCTACATCTTTCTAACATTAAGCGTAAGACTTGTACATGGTATTTCAACAAACTGTAGACTGTCCAATCGTCCAGGTATACTTCGAGAAACTGGTGAATGAATTCCTTAAACGTGGCGATGACTACTCTGGATAATATTGTTGGTGCATTATTTAGTTTGAATGGCATGATTGTGTATTCATAATGTGACATCCCTTGGCCATCATCCCACTGGTCGGGAAAACGCTATTGTGCAAAACAACACAATTCTCATACTTAATTAATAACATGCATTTAAATCATATTAAACACATTTAACTCAGAGTAAGCACAAGATTACTGCTAACATAAATAATCCCTAACACTAAAAATAATTCATATCCACAACATAATACATGATACCTATAAGCATCAAAGGCATGCAAAACATAATATTAAGCATAAGCTGATACTTATCTTTGAAACCGTGGTAATTCCACCAACTACGTGCAGGCCTTCCATGAACCTCCCATCCTTAGACCAAGCTTCTCATCATACTCAGCAGTGGTTCACCCCCGAGATGGGACTAAGCTCCACCCAAGGCAAGGAATCCTAGTCTAGGATAAGGTTACAGGGAAAACTGCACAGAATAAGAGGAAGTATTCTTCCCAAGATGCCTTCTTACGCCCACTACTCACGAACTCTCATTCCCCACATGACTATTTCGCTCGGGAGTATACACCTTCACAAGCATAGTCCATCATTGCTTCGCCTCCCTCTCTGGGTCTCGACAATAGGCCGGATCAGGAAGTCTTAGAGCTCAGTAGCTGGTGCTGGACTCTCTCTGGAAGAATACCACTTCCCAGCAAACTCCTACACCTGGAAATCCGGGAAACCACGAGGCTCCACATGAACATAAAATGGTCCGCAAGACACATGCAGACAAGCATTGTGTGACCACAATAGTCCACTAGAAACATAGACATGGGCTCCCCAAAACTAGTGATAGATAGATTCTATAGCATAACAAGGCTCAACAATTACGGGACACTCAATTTTCCCCAACCAACAATATAGGACAGACTCACGACTCAGGTTTCGGGGATGCGTGCAAGTGTACAGAGATCCCATGCAAAGACTTAATAGTTTAGGTAAGGATTCCCTAGAAAAAACACCGAAACAGAAGTCGATCATGGACACCCGCGAGTTCAGATGGAGGATGGCGAAAGGAGGAGGAACCCCCATCATGGCTCAACTCAACAATTTTAAACGGATGCACTAGGTTTCACACTTGTCACCCATGAATCTGCATGCACTCCATCAGCATGCGTTCCTCCCCAAGAACTTAGGACAAAACATATATTCACATGGCTTTTGGAATAATATTAAAATATTATTCCCAATGAATTAATCCCCTAGGATTAATCCCTCTTTCCAACCTTCCATCCCCCAATCCCTTGCCCACTCTATGGAAGCTTAGTCCCCCATCACTCTTTCATCGTGGTCGGTTTGCATGCAACGATGTTTATATTTTTATTAATGTTCTTCATGATTACATATACAAAAGCAAGCTCCCGGCCTTAACACTTAGGCTCTCCAGCCTAATAACACATAAACCCACCAGCTTATATAAACTTGGCTCACTAGCCTATAAAACATAATTAAAATTCATAATGCAAGCTTTATACTTCATAGACATGATTTACAATAGGGATCGACCTTGGGGACATTATAGATAATATCCTCATTTTGTCTCAAATGTGGTATTGTATCTGTCTTCTTGTGATATCTTAATCTGATGGTAGCCAGAGAATCCATCAATAAACGAATAGGCTTCATGTCCTCCTACGTTCTCTAACACTTCATCCGTGAAAGTTATAGGGAATGGGTCATGTAGGTATGCATCATTCAACTTCCTCAAGTAGATGCATATTCTTATCCCTCCTTGTTTATTGTCATGTACTACCATCAGAATTATCCATTCTGATTCTTCGACTGGTTCTATGATGCTGACTTTGAGCATCCTATCGATCTCAGCCTTGACTTTTTGCTTATATATTGGGTTCAATCTATATGGTCTCTTTCTGATCGATCTTTCTTCAGGTCTGAGTGGTATCTTCATCTCTCCTAAATCTCCAGCTATACCCTTCATCTTTGTAAATTTTACATGGGAAACAAGTCGCTATACTCGCGTAATAACGTTTTTATGATTTCCATTGTTTGCTCATCTCAGTAACCTCCAATGTTGGCCATTTTTGGGTTCTCCACTATCCCAATGTTAACTTTCTTTACTTTGATCGGCGCATAAATGACTTCTGACTATATGGGTGGTCCTTCCACATCTCTTTCTCCTTCTGATTCTTCTATCTGAATATTGCACAAATTGTCTTCATACAATGCTTCCTCTTGCACATGGTAACACGAAAACAGTTCCTTAACTGGCTGTTTGTTCTTTTGTTTCTTTTATGTGATAAGTTCTACTTCTGGTTCTTTAATGAATATAATTCCTCTTATTTGTTTAAGAGTTGCATCTATGTTGGGGTTCTCATGTTCGAATGAGAAAGTGACTCTCAAATTCTATTGCAATGTCGTCCATGTCGTAGTTACTTTGTGCAATTCCTGGTCTATATACCAGTTCGTTGGTATGCCCTCTAGAGTGTGTATAAACTTATGAGGTCATTCCTATGGGGGTGTCATTTTCCATAGTGTTCTACACTTCTCCAAGTGTTCCGCTAGTGCCCCTTGTCCATCATACTTCTGTTGCTTGTTGTTTTTTTGTTCTTCACCAAACTTTATGCGCAGTAATCGCTTACATTGGTACCAATCTGTGATGGTCTATTTGTGTGTGCCCCACAATCTTGTCGGTGTGACCTTAAGTTCTATATCAAGTGCTAATAGTATTTGTTTCTCTAAGACTTCATTTTTGTATTGTGCCAATAATGTTTCCAAATCATTTATTCCATGGAAACTAGGTGGTTCCCTTATCTCTATTCCTACCCATCTTACTACGTGGTTTGTTCATGCACATCTTCACATGGATACTTTATGTAGCTTTTGTTTCCAGTTCTCTAAACCTGTATTTGAGTCTATTGCACATGAAGTAATTCTCTGCTAACTGAGTATCCCATCTGCAATTGGGTTTACGTAGTCCTCATCGCGCGCAGTTGTTCTGTACAACTGGTCGATTTCTTCTAAGTCTAGGCCAGTATGTTTTACAAACCTCTCCCCTTTCGATGGATCTAATGGAATGATGACCCTATATTCTCTTGACCCAATTATCATTTTCTTGGTCTTCAATTTGATTATGGTCTGGTTGTCAAATGCCCAATCCAGACCAAGAAATGTTGGGTATGGTGTTGTGCCATCCACTATTTCAATGACCTCAAAATATTCTTTAGTGCACACTCCATCTAGGTCTACCGTCACTCCTTTCAGTATACCGATCGGTAGGACTCTATGTTGGTTCGACAGTTTCGATTGAATAAATGAATATCCTAATGTGGGATCTCCCATGCATTGCCATGTCGTTTTTGGTAATACATTCACTTCAGATCCTAGATCTAGTATGATATTGCCCATGTTGAAATATCCGATGTTGGCATTCAGTCTAAACTCCCTACTTGTTCTTCTTCTTGTGTGTAGGTGAATGGTTGTTTTTGGTTCTAGTTTTCCTTTCGTCTCGATGCTACATTTTTATAGTATGTTTTGCAATATTTCCACATATGATGGATCACTTAGTACTTTGACACATGATTGAAAAAATCCTTTGATTGTACTTACTTGTCTCATGGGTTTCATTTTGTTGGTATGATCCAATGATGGAGGCATCGCATACTCTGGTGTTTCCTTGTTTTTTTGCGCAGTTGAAGTCGACGCCATGTCTTCCTTCTGAAATTCTTGTCTGGCTTCCTTAAATATTACCTTCTCATTCTATGGGTCGAACTGTTTACTTGGTTCGGTATTCTTCTTCACCCATTGATTCTATTCTAGTAGCTATCAAACTATGTCATTTCTTGTTTTATCTCCTTCACGGGTAACTATGTTGATGTTATGTCCTTCATCCCTTTCTTCGAGTGAAATCCACCGAACATTATGGTTGTTTCGGCTCCTATTTTCCTAGATCTTTACTAGTAGTGTCGGGCATTCTTCTGTGTCGTGATCTGATGCGCGACAATGCATACAAGTTGTTGGTGGAAGAATACAGTCCCTTGCATAATGTCTCAGTTGTTGACAATTGTGACATACCACTGGTCCTCTACCTCATCTGAAACCTCTTTTGGCTCATCCTACCCCTCTATAGCTTGCTTGATCGCCTCTCTACACATTGTACTGCAGTGCCTAATTGTACTACGCGGTATTGTACTGAGGTGTTGTTGTGTTGTACTATGGTTGCATGTTATTATATGGTTTCTGCGCAATATTGTGCTATTGTTGCACAATGTTGTATGAAGCTGGATCTTGATTGAACTGCGGTGTGGTTTTCCCAGTCATCATTTCTGCATGTACTTTATATTCATGTGATGTCCTCTCTCTCATCAACTCCATAGTTCTACAATATTTGTTGTCGTGGCCCACTGACCTGCAAAAGGTTCAGTATGAACTCTTTGGGACTGTCTGGTATTTCTACATCATCATGTAGTGATATGGGTTGTGACCCAGTTTCTTTCATATTTCACACCATAGTCCTCCTGTTGGTAATGGATTTGGCATTCCTGCTTCCATATACTACGCGGATGTTGGAAATTTGGTCTTGTGGTGTCCTTTTGTCCTGCATGTGGTACACCAAACGACTTCTCGTTTATCCTTATTCTTGTTCTTATTAACCTTAAACATTAATTTCTTCAGATCCTCCTCCAGTTCTTTGATAGCTTGGTCTATCTGTTGGTATTGGTTTTATTCCAATTGCAAGGCTGTCTGCAGAGCTTCTTCCTGTGTCTGGAACTTCTTTTGTCACAATGGATATTTTAAGTGTGGGAGTAGTGAGTTGACAAACAAGTGTTTATGTTGCATATCAGTCATGAGATATTTTAACTTTCCCTTCAGTCGCTTGAAGCTCTGATCAATCTCCCATACATACTCTCTTGGTTTATGTCTTATTTTTATCATCTCATTCATGTACTGATCCTCTGAGCTCATCTTCTGGAACTCGTTTATCAATAACTTCTTAATGTCTTCCAGTGTCCTTTTCATCCCAGGGGATTTTTTTTTGTCTAAACTCATGTACTAGTCTAGTGCGTGGTCTCTTAGCGTAATCACTAACTGCGCAAGTTTGGTATCTTCATCAGTGATTTGTTTTGCTTCCTAGATATTTTCACAAATGAAAAAATGTTTCTCAGGGTGTTTTGTTTCTTCTCCTATAAATTATGGTAACCTGATGGTGGGATCATGTCCTGCCATTCTAAATGCTAAACTACTACCTCCACGTGGTGTAGATACATGACTAGTGTCACCTGAACTGGATCCTCTAGTATTTGTTCCTTGTGTAGATGTACTTCTTGTTCTCTCACTTCTTCTGAACTTCGGTTGTCTAAACGGTGGTGTTCTCTTTGGTGTATTAGTCGCACATGGGTTTATGGGTTTCACACTGATATTAATATGGATAGGATTACTACCTTATATTCCCATTCTTGAACCTCTCATCTTCCTCTCATATGTTGCACCAAGGATTTCCTCAATCTTTTCCATGGCCTGGAGATTTTCTATCTCTTCTTAATCACTTTCCAAGCCTTCCCTCATGGCTATGACTTTATTCTTGGTATTCACCTTGTATTGGTATGGTACTCCGCTACGCGTCTTTCCAGTTGTCGCCATGATCTGCTTGATCTGGTCGTCGTCTATCATGATTGGGTCTAAGGGTTCCTCCTTCTTTCCCTTATCCTTATCTCCTTCCATTTATCCTCTTTCTGTCAGTACTTCCCACCTTCCCCCATGCACGCCGGAAAGTTTAGTTGTCTGACTCCATTTTCATTACACCTTTGTAATATAATAATATCTTAATGGAAGTATAAAGAGATCGAATGTGACTTCCTCGAGGTCCTCGTAAAAACTCTTTCTCGACTGCATTGTATGACTTCGTTGTGTCGAATGCAAACTCTGTTATAAATCCTATTGTTGGCACCAGGCCGAAGGGGAAAGAAGAACGATCGTGGGAAAGAAAGTGTGCAGAAAACTGAAGTAACAACTAGCAAAAGAACATCACGCGTGCATGCAATAAAGCGTGCACAAGGGAAAGCGATAGCCGGAGGAGGAACAACACATGTATGGGAGAGAGACCTAACATAAGAAGGTTTAGGGTTTTGGTAATATTCTATAAAAGGATGAAGATCCTGAAATGTACAAATATAGATATGAAAGTATCATATAGAGTTGGTTTCTAATAGTTGTTAGTAATTCTTTAATATTTTGTGTTGTATGAACCAATTTTGTAATTTGTTGAGCAAAGAATATACGAGGGAAGGAAGATCTAAGGATTAGACTGCAGGCTATGGATCCTGGTGCGATCTAGTTCACCTCACATAGATCTTACCCAGTCTTGTGAAGAATTGTAAGTTCATGGCGCCAAGAATGCATAACTACCATAATAAAAGAGCCAAGAGACAAATCTTTGTGTACGTAGCCAAGGAGGGGGTGAACAATGGTAATTCTTGTTTAATATGTTGAATGTATGCATGTCTCTTCATTATTTTAGCAATTAATGGTTAATCTTGATGAATGAGTTAATACATTGTTATGAATCTGTTTATACTTTGCTTAAATTAAACTATGAAATATGCGTATGTGACTCCAAGGGATAAGTAGTTTACCTTATAGCTCATGATACCTAACTTTAATCAAGGAAACCATATCCATTACTCTTTCCTAGGCTGTAAACACCTGATTCTTACAGCCACCCATGTAAATCTATCTCAGGTGGGATTGGGCAGTGCCTTCTGGGTGCTGTGTTGCCTTCTGGATTACCAGGAGTGCCGATAGTTTTAGAGGCTTTGTTGGAACCCTGAATGACATGAACCCTGGGTCAATAACTTAGAAAACCCGAGAATGGAAATAGTAAACCAACAAATGGTTCCGTTGACGTGTTAAGAGGAACAAAAGAAGACTGAGTAGATGAGATAGAACGAATAAGAAGTGAAGGAGTGGAATAGAAAGGCAATGAGACATTAGAAGGGAATGTTGAGACCTTGGAACCCCACAAGAGAAGAAATTGAGGGTTGATTGAGAAATAAAGAGATAGAGTTTTTACAGAAAGACAATAGAAACCCCAGGATCACACTGCATAAATACCTGGATAAATACGTATTTACAGATTCAAACAAAGTCTTTTTCTATGATTTTCCGCATCTACTATAGGAGTGGATCTTAAGGTTAAACTATAGCCATGTGACAAAACATATTCGACAGTTATATTGGACTCCAGTATAGATCCAACAGCTATAGCAGGTGAACAAAAACTTCACCCGCGCAATCAACTTTTGGCTTGACAGTGTTGTAGTAGGATTTATAACAGAATTTGTGGTAGACACAGCAAAGTCATACAACACAGCCGAGCAAGAGTTCCTAAGAGGACCCAGAGGAAGGTAGATTCGATCATTGTATACTTCTATCAATATATTTCTATATAAAAAAGATGTAATGACAATGGAATCAAACAGCTAGACTTCCCTGCGTGCATGGGGGAAGCGGGGAAGCACCGACAGAGAAAGGAGGAATCGAAGGAGGGAAGGATAAAGAGAAGAAAGAGGAGGAACCCTTGGACCCGATATTTATGGATGACGACCAGCTTCAATGGATTATGGCATCATCAGGAATGACGCGTAGTGGAGCACCCTACCAATATAAGTTGAATACCAAGAAGAGAGTCATAGCCAAGAGGGAGAGCTTGGAAAGCAATGAGGAAGAGGTAGAGGATCTTCCGGCTGTGGAGAAGATTGAGGAAATACTACGTTCCATGTACAAGAGGAAAACAAGAGGCCCAAGAATAGGAGGAGAAGGCATCCATCCCTTTCAGATTAATGTCAGTGTGGAACCCATAAACCCATGTGCAACCAATACACCAAAGAGAACACCACCATTTAGACAACCCAAGTTTGGAGGAAGTCCGACAATAGGAAGTACATCTACACAAGGAGAAACAACTAGAGGAGCCCATTCAGGCAACCTTAGTCAAGTATCTACACCATGCAGAGGATGGAATAGCCCAATATTTGGAATGGCAAGACACAATCCTACTATCAGATTACCAGAGTTTCGAGGAGAAGAAACAGAATACCCTAAGAAGCATCTATTCATTTGCACAAAGATCTGGGAAGTGAAACAGATCACTGATGAAGACACCAAACTCACACAGCTAACAATCATGCTAAGAGATCATGCACTAGATTGGTACATGAGTTGAGACATGAACAATGTTCCCGAAACAACAAGGACACTAGACAAAATTAGAGTTCCAGAACTATCGATAAATGAGTTCCAGAAGCCAATCTTAGAGGATCAATACATGAATGAGATGATTGAAATAAGACAGAAACTAGGAGAATCAGTATGGGAGATTGATCAAAGATTCGATTGATTAAAAGGAAAGTTAAAATACCTTATGATCGATATGCAGCATCGACACCTGTTTGTCAACTCACTACTCCCACACTTAAAATATCCATTACGACAACATAATTTTTAGACACGGGTAGAGGCTCTGCAGGAAGCCTTGCAATTGGAAGAGAATCAGTACCAAAAGATGGACCCCCTATCAAAGAACTGAAGGAGGATTTGAAGAACCCAGCATTTTAGCTGAACCAGAATAAGAACACGGACAAATGAGAAGCGATTTGGTGCACTACCTACAAGATGGAAGGACATCGAAAGAATCAATTTCCATCATTCGCACAGTATATGGTGATAGGGATGCCAAACCCACTACCAAAGGGAGGATTATGGTGCGAAATATGCAAGAAACTGGGTCACGACCCTTACCACTGCACGATGATGCATAAATACCAAATAGTCCCAAAGAACTCATATTGCACCTTTTGCAAGTCAGTCAACCATGACGACAAATATTGCAAAACTATGGAGCTGATGTGAGAAAGAACATCATATGCATACATGGTACAAGAAAAAATGATGATAGGGTAAGCAATACCACAATTCACTCAAGCCCCAACCCCATACAACACCATGCAACAATAGTATAATATTGCGCCGCAACCGTACAACAACGTGTAGCCATAGTCCAACCCGGCACATCCCCAGTACAATATCGCGTAGTATAATCAGGGACCATAGTATAACAAGTCACGAGGTGATTGCGCAACTTATAGAGGGGCAAGACGAGCTAGAGGAGGTTTGAGACGCGGTAGTGGACCAGTCACATGTCACAATTCCCAGCAACTAGGACATTATTCATGGGAGTACCCACTAATACCAGCGACTTGTACTTATTTTAGCGCATTGTACCATGATACGAAGGAATGTCCAACATTACTTGTAAAGATCTAGGAAAAAAGGGATCAAAATATCCAGAATGTTCCATGGATTTCAACTGAAGTAAGGGATGATGGATGGAACATCAATATAGTCGCTCCAGGATGAACAAAAATAGGAAATGACACAGTTCGATAGGAACCAGCACAAAACCAATGGGTAAAGAAGAACACTGACCCCAAGAAACAGTTCGATGCACATAAGGAGAAGGATATCTTTATAGAAGCCCAACAAGAATTCCAGAAGGAGAATGTTGCATTGACTACAAAACGGAGCAAGGAAGCTCTGGAATATGATATGTCACCATCACTGGACCATACCAACATAATACAACCCAAGGAACAAGTAAGTACTATAAAAGACTTTTTTCAATCATGCATCAAAATGTTAAGTGATCCTTCATCTGTCAAAATATTGCAAAACATCCTAGAAAAATGTAGCAGCGAGACGGAACAGAAGCCAGAATTGAAAACTGTCAACCACGTATAGACAAGAAGAAGAACAAGTAGGGAATTTATACTAAATGCTAACATTGGCAATTTCAATATGGAAGATGTTATACTGGATCTAGGATCCGAAGTGAATGTACTACCCAAAGATACATGGCAATGCATGGGAGAACCTACATTGGGATACTCAACTATTCAATTAAAGCTAGCAAATCAACATAGTTTCCTACCCATAGGTAGACTAAAATGAGTGACAGTAGATATGGATGGTGTGCGCACTAAGGAAGACTTTGAAGTCATCGAAATAGTAGATGACACAACAACTTACCCGATGCTACTTGGTTTGGATTGGGTGTTCGAAAACCAGGCCATAATTAACTTAAAAACCATAAAAATGACATTTGAGTTAGGGGACTATAGGGTCATAGCCCCACTCAACCCATAAAAAAGAGAGAGGTTCCTAGAACCCACTTTTCTGGATTTAGAATAGATCGTCCAGTTGTACAGAAAAATTGTGCACGATACGAACTATATAAAACCAACTGTAGATGGGGTACTCAGTTGGAGGAGCATTACTTCATGTACAACAGACTCAAACACCGGGTTAGAAAACTAGCAGCAAAGACTACATGAAGTATCCACGAGAAGGTGTGCTAGAATAAACTTCGCAATAAGGTGGATTGGCACAGAAATCAGAGAACCACCCAACTTTCATGGGCTAAATGATTTGAAAACTTTCTTAACACAATATGAAGATGAAGTATTAGAAAACCAGAGATTGCTAGTAGTGGATTTAGCACTAAAGTCTACACTCGCAAAATGGTGGGGTTCCCACAAAGAATCTATCATAGATTGGTACCAATGTAAGCGATTACTGTGCATAAGGTTCGGCACGGAACAAATAGGTAACAAACAACAGAAATACGATGGACTAGGCACACCAGTAGAACACTTGGAGGCACGTAAAACTTTGTGGAAAATGACGCCACTAGAGGAATGGTCTCACCACTTCATTAATACCCTAGAGGGCATACCAAAGAATTGGTATATGGACTAGGAAATGCGTAAAGGAACCGATACATGGGCGACACTCCAACAAAACTTTACAGTCACTTTCTCATTTGATCATGAGAACCCCAACATGGACGCGGCCCTGAAATGGATCAGAGACATCATATTCATTGAATAACCAGAAGTATAATCTATTACAGAGATACAACAACGAAATAAGCATACAGTCAAGGATCTACTATCATGCTACCACGTACAGGAGGAAGCATTGGATGAAGATGATCTGCACAATATTAATATTGATGAATTCAAAGGCGAGAGAGATGTGGAAGGACCACCCTTAAAGTCAGAGGTCATTTCTGCACCAATCACGATAAAGAAGGTTAACATAGGGACCACCGAGCAGCCCAAAATGGTCATCATTGGAGATTACTGGGATGAAAAGACACTAGAAAGCATCACAGAATTGTTGCACGAATACAACGACCTTTTTCCCACAACCTTTATAGATATGAAAGGCATAGACGGAGAATTAGGAGAAATGAATATACCACTTAGACCTGATGCGAGACCCATTAAACAACGACCATATAGGTTGAACCCCATATACAAATAGAAATTTAAAAAGGAGATCGATAGGATGCTCGAGGCCGGCATCCTCGAACCTGTCAAAGAATCAGAATGGATAAGCCAGATGGTAGTACAGGACAAGAAACAGGGAAGAGGGATCAGGATATGTGTCGACTTGAGGAGGTTGAATGATGCATGCCTACACAACCCATTCCCCACACCGTTCACGAACGAAGTACTCGAGAACGTAGGAGGCCACAAAACCTACTCATTCACTGATAGATTCTCGGGATATCATTAGATTAAACTAGCACAGGAGGATAGACACAAGACGACGTTCACGACATAATGGGGATCTTATGAATATATAGTCATGTCGTGCAGACTGAAGAATGCACCTGCGATATTTTCTAGAGTGGTCATCGCAGCATTTAAGGAATTCATCCATCAATTCCTCGATGTATACCTTGATGATTGGATAGTGTATAGATTACTAAAATACCATGTGGAAGTTTTACAAATGATGTTAGAATGATGGAGACAGTTCTAGATATCACTGAATATCAAGAAATGCATATTTGGAACACCATTTGGGATACTATTGGGACACATATTATGAAAACAAGGTTTGCTAGTGGATTCGGCCAAAATCGCAGTCATTGTTAACCTATCAACACCAAAAACTATCCTCCAACTAAGAGAAACTCTAGGACATACGGGATATTA
>SNQJ01S0144257.1:0-15361 GCA_010110895.2 Picea sitchensis
TCAAATTAACACATAATATATATAATAATAATAATAATAATAATAATAATAATAATAATAATAATAATAATAAAATGTCAAAGTAGTATAGTATTGTCACTGAGAGTTTCCAAGTTTGCAAATGCACCATAATATAAAAAATCCCTGAACATACATTCATTCAAACAACTATCACTGAGAGTTTCCAAGTCTGCAAATACACCATAATATAAAATATCCTTGAACATACATTCAAACAACTTCATAAAAGCAGTGGGCCAAGCTGTTTAACAACTGTGATAAAAATTATCTATGTCATTTTTTACAAATATTTCAAAGGCCACCATGTGAAGCTTCCTTCCTTCTCTTTCAGACGGACATATCCATATATTTTGTCTTCATATAGAAGGGGTATGTTACTTGTGACCTTTATAACATTTACATGTGTGTCTCCTGATCCACTCAATTTCACTCCATGTATAATATATAATGAGTCAATCTATCTAATGCCCACAATAGCATCGTCATACAAATCCAACAACTTTACTTTGTCGCCTTCTTGGAGTTTATGATCAATACATTTATACAAAAACAAAAAGAAATACACATTATCTTGAGATATGAAAAATGTTAAAACAAGATATGAAAAATGTTAAAAAAAGAATTATATTCTAATATTTAGCATATAATTATTGCACTAACTTCGAGTTCACTAGTACCACTATGAATATAATGCACATTATTCTCGAGTTCAACGTCAATATGATCATTATCGATATTGAGATCACTTAGTGGATCTTTCATAGCTCTTTTGATAAGGACTTGTCATTTTCATCGTGATTCTTTTATAGAGTCTCCCAGCATGTGGTTTCATCATGCAAAAAAAATATACAACATTCAAAAGTATGAAGAATGAAAGCAATATTTTTTTGTCAAAAATAACATTTTAAGCGTGAAAATTTATGACAAAACACTAGGATAGATTAACTATCACAACAAAAATTTGATTACCTCAAATTCAACACTACTATAAACAACTTCCTTTACACATTGCTCGATGAGTTCTTGATGATCACTATGACCAATATTGACATTCTCTTGTGCAGTCTTAGAGCTCTATTGACATAAATGCCTTTTCCTTTTGGCTACAGTGCATGTTTCGTATGATTGCTATGCATGTGGTTTAACCATCATGCAAAAAAATATACAACATCTAAAATTAGCAACAAATTGTCTCTAAGGGAACTATTCTCTTTTTCAAACAATGAAACAACAAAATCATAATAAGCATTGGCAGAGATGTAAAAAAAGAAGTGCAGAACATGAAACATTGTGATGAGCCTTCAAATATCTTTTATGATATGATAGTTATGATATTAAAAGCATTTAAAACATTATTTTACAAGAAAATATCTCATTGTCCAAGGAAGTTAACCTTACAATTCATAACTTTGGATATTTGTAGTCGAGTTGCCTTAGCAAAAAGTAGCACTATATGTCAATAGTAAAAAAAGTTAAGCATCAAGCAACTCTCCATTATATATATTCATGTCTCCTTAGCAAAAAGGAGCACTATATTCAATATTAGATAAAGGTCAAGCATCAAGCAGAAAGGGATACCACCTGTATAGGAGTGGACATTTACATCTTATATTAATTACCTATAGAAATTATCTCAATAAAACAAACTTATTTATTTTGTATTTCTCTTGTATTTATATGTTTCCATCTGCAATACCAAATCAACAAAGGAATCTTTATAATATACCGAGTTTTGTGGAACCTAGGGTTGTGAACTAGTACATTGTCACAAAAGGAAAGAATGAGGAAGAAAAGAGGTTGAATGCAACCTATATAATCAATGTGGCAAGGAATCTTGGATGCTCTATTTTCCTTCTACCTGAAGACATTGTTGAGGTCAATCCTAAAATGATACTTATATTTATTGCAAGCATTGTGCTTTGGAGTCTTACAAAACAAACCAGTGAAGATGCATGGATTTCAGGCAGTGAAAATGGAAGTGTAACTAGCAGTTTCTCAAACCTTGTTATTGATGACAGTACTTTATAGGCTTCTTTACTACTTGATAATGGAAGTGAATGTATATTATAATGGCAGGCTATGTGGAAGTATTGGTTTCAGATCCTTGGCTTCAGAGCCAATTCACCCAGGCGGAGCTTCAAACTTTGAAATAACAATATGCATCCATGAAGAAGGAGAAGGGTGAATTAATTGTTGGGGATTTGAGCTCTGGAATGACCAAACTGAAATATTTTTGAGGAGATAGGAGTTGTTGTGGGGGAATACCATTCAAATGAAAAAGAGAATGTGGATTTTGAAGGTTTTCTACATATTTATCTTAATTTGCAAACATATGTAGGTACAAAATTAAGTGGTTCCAAGAACAAATCTGCATTTCTAAAGACTGCCACAACCACCTTGCTTCACACAATTGGAAAATCTGAGAAGGTGACATTTTTTTCTCATATCAATATCTACCTTAGAGATGATCCAGTGGTGAAAAGATACCTTCCAATTGATCCTATGACGAATGATCTCTTTGATATAGAGAAAGATGGCATTCTTCTATGAAAATTGATCAATGTGGTTGTTCCTGGAACCATCAATGATCGAGCAATAAATACGAAACCAAAGCTTAATCCATGATAAAATGAAAATCATACACTTTGTCTCAATTATTCAAAGTCCATTGGATGCACAATAGTAAATATTGGAACACAAGACTTAGTTGAAGGGCGACCTAATCTTGTCCTTGAAAAGTTCAGAAACAAAATCAAGTTTCATTATTGGAAAAAAATAAATCAACCCACATTTGTTATGTTTTATTGAGTAGAGTTTCAACACAAAATGAGACTATTTTTTATATTTCCACATATAGATCTTCACTTTTAGAGATATTTTTTTGTTCTTTCAGGGACAGATTTTTTTGCTCTTTCAAGGACAGATCATGCATTGTTACTAATAAAAAATACTTACAAGTATCAAACATACTTGATATTTTAAAGGCAGAACACAGAGCTTCTTCTAGAAACATGGAGAGATGATTCTAGAAATAGAGGATGGTTCTACATAGTGCAAGGTCGATGAGAAGGCAGAAGAAGAAGAAGTCATGTCCATAGGAAAACAGATCGCCCTAGAGATTTAAGTGAGTGCACTAATTCTCATCAAGAGAGTGTGAGCGAGATCACTTAAGATTTCATTGTAAATGCAGTAGAATGAGTGGAAAGACACAAAAACCTACAACTTCTAGTTCAATTTACAAGCACAAAAACTAGTCAAACAAGAAGAAATGAGATACATTAGATTGATTTGCAAGAAGAAATGGCATACACATGTTCAAACAGGAAGAAATGAGATCAATAGAGCCACTTACCTCACTTGAATAAGTGGAATTATGTTGATTCCATGCATAAACTATAGGCTTAACAAAGGCAACCAACTGTGAAATTGTATCACTGAGATCATGTATGAAAATCATTACATATTGGTACCCAACACTTGAGTTGACATCATTTGCAGTGTCTCTTACTAGGATACTTTCAACTGCAACTCAAGGCTGCGAAATCTCTATTGACGCTTTATATTTTCACTTTATCTTACTGTCATATTTACAAGACTTTAATGCTGCCATATATTGGAAAATATCTTCTGCCTCTGGTTCTTTGTTACTATTTTCTACCTAAAATACAATGTCAAGTTTCAACATAGTCAATTCAATAAACAAATCGAAATAAATAAAAAATTAAATTTAACCAAAAAGCAACACTTATTGGCAATTTGTATATTTTGTCCTACAACATGCCTCGAACAAATGTATATGGAGCCCTCACATTATCTCTTTCTTTCATGTCTATGTTCCCCTTTGTCAAATATTCTTCCGAATGCATAGTTTCCTTCAATGCTTCCCATTCTTTTGGATATAGAGTGGAGTATGTCCTATATTTTCCTTCAATGATTAATTTTCTACAATTGTATCTATAGATGTTCATTAGAAGCCTCATCTTAGACTTGTAATATTTTCTAGTGATTTATCCACCAAAAATCTCAAAAGAATTTTCCATTTTTTGTATAACATTTTCCACACTTTGTGGATCTTCATCTGCAAAAATTGATTTGGTAATATTCAAATGGGCCCTACATTTTATTCCCAACTCGAAGGCCCACCTTGCTGCATTTGTCCCTATGGGATCACCATATTTTGACACATCAACCAAGAATGGATTCTTACCTTATAGTTTCCTTTCTTTTTCATTCATCTCTGTAAATCTATACAAACCTTGACTCAATCTTTGTATTTTAACAAAAGCGGACACATCGTCTGAACCACTAGCAACATTTCTAGTTGATCCAGTTCCATCAATAGATGCAATAGGTGTATTTTGAAGCACAATAGATGTATGTGTATTATATTCACAACTTGCATTAACAAGAACTGCATGCTTCTTGGCCACATCATATTTGGAAGTAAGTATCTCAATACCAGTCTCTATAGATTTTGGTTCTAACATCTCCTTTAATTTTGAATAAATGATCTCGAAACTTGATTTTCCTTTTATGTCATAATTATTGATAATCTCTTTTAGACTTTGTGTGAAGAGATCATCCTTACGTTGTACATCACCATGTGAAATATCTTCATGCACATCACCACGTTCATTATCAATTTGCACATCACTACCACCACTTCTTTTCAACAGTTGCATTTGTTGCATCATTAATGTGTTTGGTTCTACGCGTAGTTGGTGGCAATGCATCTTTATTTCCCTTTGATTTTGTCTCCACTTTCTATGTGCTATTATTTCCTTTCCTATAAAAAAAGTCATATTATGTCTTATATACATAAAGTTCTTACCTATAAAACATTAAACACTATTAAACAAATAATATACTACTTAAGTGGATTAACAAATTGCTTGTTTGTCAAGCCAAGATAAGATAAACATTCATCATTCTTATCTACATTTTCTTTGCGGGAGCACTCATATTCTATCAAGCTTTCTTCATTATCATTGAAGTCATCTAGTTTTCACTTCACGAGATTTTTCTTCATATCCTAAAGTCCAAATAAAAAATAATGTATAAATTATCCACTTGATCAGTATAACAACAGTGGAATATGAGTTTGAAACTCGTATTTTATTAATTGCATGTGCTGAAAAATTAAGTGCACAAGTGAAAGAACAAAAGCCACTTAAAATCAGCCCTTGAAGTGTTGCTTATATAACTTGAAATCATCAGTAAATAAGTGAAATATAAACTCATATTTTGTACTCAAATCAGCAGTCGTTAAACAATAAAAATACTTAGAATTTAATTGAGTGATTGCTCCAAAAGGAAAACATATATTAACATGATCAAATGGGTTTATTATTAACCCTTAAGAATAAGTGAAATGCACTTCAAAACAACAATGAACAAATCAAGTTTTGTATACAATGTACCAACAAAATAATGATTATTAGATTGAAAAATGCATGAGTAAAACAACAGTGAAAAATTACATCATACATATAATCAGAGTTTTGGTAACAATATAGTTAAGGTGACAAATCATCATCATAATCATCTCCATTGCCACCAGGATCAGAATCTTGATCACTTGTGTGTGCATCCTCTTGATTTTCTTCATCATCCTCATATATGGTAATCAAAGTCTCTTCTTCAATCACTCTATCATCATCTTCAACCACTTCTTTGAACGTTTCTTGTAAATTATCTATGTATTTCCCATCAAGTATTATATCGACAACTTCCATGAATTTTCGTTTCGAACGAGACTATGTTTGAGTGACATACAACCATCATGGGATTCTTACATCATCAATTAGAAATGATTGGTTAAATTCAAGAGGGGAGACATACAACTCATCCATATTTGATAAAAAATGTCATGTATTTGCACATACAAATCCATACTCATCATGTTCTACTGCGGATGGTTTGACCCACTTACATTTTAAAATTACAGGACTATTTTCACCATAATCAACTGAATAATTTCTTGGATGAATCCAACATAAAAAAAAAAATCGGTTTCATGAAGAAATTCAATACTAACAACACAATCACATTTTTCCTTTCCTTTGTCCTTTTCTTCCACTCTTAAATGATTACCATAGGCCCACATTCCACTAAAATTCATCACCCATATATGTCGAAGTTGTGAAAGCTCACTTTTATCCATTGTTATATCTTGACCTTATTATTTTGCATCATTGAATACATTAGCAATCCATTCTTCAAATTTTGGAAAAGAATCACCTCCAATCAAATTACGACGTCTGTGATTTTGAGGTCGATGTTGCATCAATGTTTGATTCTCTTCTTTTTATTTCCTACATAGAATATGAACGTATAAGATAATAAGATTAATAATATACATATGTAAATTCAATTGAATCAATAAATTATTGTGTAAAAAATATTTTCACCTACACCACTTATCGAATGAAGATGTGTTCTAAAGAACATAGACATGTATCACACTTCTTCCTTCATGTGATAGATTAAATTTCCTTCCATTTCCTTCTAATACTTCACCTACAACTCTCTCATCTTCATCATAATCTCATACACGTCGATTGACACTATTAAAATCCTTCATATATTCTGTGCAAAATTCCATGGCCTCTTGCATTTAATATCCCTCAGACATGCTACCTTCTGGTTTTTCCCTAGTACGAACAATTTTTTTCAAAACCTTCATATATCTCTCTATAGGATACATCCATCTCGTTCTTACTAGGCCACAATGCTCTCTAGTTCATATTCAAGATGTATCAAAAGATGCATATAAATTTTAAATATTTTTGGTGGAAATTCACGTTCCAATAGACAAAGGACTTCAACAACCTCCTACCTCAAACTATCAAATTTCGAAGGATCTAATACATGTAAACTCATTCTCCTTAATATTAGGCCCAACCTTATAATTTCCAATCTTGGTCCCTTTTCCAAACTTGATATATTGACCAAAATAGGTAAAATATTCTCGATTATGACATGATAGTCATGGATATTGAGGCCTCTGAGGCTATTCATGTTAGTTTGGCTTATGATATTACTACTTACATATCTAGTGGGAAAGCAAGTCTGATACATCAACTTTAATAATTTTGCACGTTGTTCCTTTGTCCAAACATAAGGAGCACTAGGTTTTCTATATTTTTCATCACCATATTTTTCAACCCAAAGATTTCGACAAATATTTAGTTGTTTCAAGACTTCACATGGTGAAACAATATCAGAAGCACCAAAAAGAGTTTCTATAATAACATAGGTTATATTTTTCTCAGTATGCATAAAGTCAACAATATTCTTGATGGCTACATCCTTAAAGTATGACAAATTATAAAATATGCACAATCTTTTTACACCGCTTTCATTACATGGATCATCTTTACTACCACAAATCCCACCACTTTCAATAAACAACATTCTTTTATGTCCATTATAAATAATGTATTCACTCGTTATTGGTAATGGTGCTTCACGATTCTCTTCCTAGCCATTGAAACATGTTTTTTGTCAACGATGTGGATGATCAATTTTCAGGTAAGCATGATGTCCACAATAAATAAACTTATGCAAACTTCTTGAGTGCCTCACAAAATCTTGAAATTTGCAGCAAGGAAATCCATGGTATCCATGAACATTGAGACCAATCAATGTGATGTATGTAGGAAGATCGTGAATTGTAAACAATAAGGAAGCTCTTAAAGTGAATTTGATTGAATGACCATCCCTTAATAATTCAATTGCTTCAATTCCTTTCCACAATTCCATTAGCTCATTATATAATGTCTCTAAATAAGTATCGATTGTATCTAAAGTCAAACTTTTCTTTCCAGGTATAATCAATGATAATATTAAGAAAAATGGTTTAGTTTCTAACCATGGAGGAAAGTTAAAAGTTATTAAAAACACTGGCCAAGTTGACCATTTAGTACTTTGATCTGAGAATGTGTTCACCCCATCTAGAGCCAAACCCAAACTTATATTACGAGGATCTTGGGAAAAATTGGGCCATCTGTTATCAAATTCCATCCACATCTTAGAATCAGGCACATGTTGTTGTTTTCCATCGATGCTCTTATTTTGAGCATGTCATTGCATAAGTTCACCAATGTCACTACACCTATACATTCGAAGTAATCATGGGATTAGTGGAAAGTGGCGAAGAACCTTCCTAGGAACCAAAACAAATTTTAACCCTACTCTATACCTCCTTTCTTGACATTTTGGACATTTTGTCTCACTTGCAAGATTTTTTCGAAACAATACACAACCATTCACACATGTGTGTATGTTTTCATACCCTAATCCTAGCTTAGTGATTTTATTTTTACATTGACTCTGTTTTGTTGGCAATGTGGAGTCACATGGTAACAACTGACTTAATAATGCTAATAACTCATCTACACTTTCATTTTTCCAACCATTCACCACTTACAAGTTTAGAATTTGAAGGATCGTTGTCAAATGACTTAAATTGCAATTAGCATACACATGCTTTAAAGCATCCTCCATTGACTTGGCCTAATCATCGTTTAGACCCTCATTCAACATTCTATGAACTTCTACCCCTTTATCTAAAATTGTTGAATATTCATCTATGTTTGGTGCCACTTTAGTGATGTTTTCTACCTCTTCATCTCTCATACTACACAATTTTATCATATCTTCATAATACTTTATGTTCCAATGGCTTACACCACTATGCCCATGTCTTATCATATGTCGATAAATCAAATTTATTTTTCTCACCTTTCCACCAAGACAATCATTACATGGACATGTATATCTATCCATATCATTCTCATTGGCTATTCTCTCATCATATGCATGGTATTTATCCATTGTCAACCTTCGACTTTGACTCATCTTTGACGTTCTACATTCCAATATTAATTTGATATTTAATTAACAAATATCAAGTAATTTAGATAGTACAAGGGAAAAACATCAACTAAGTTGTTTTTAACAACAACAACATTGACAAGGAACTAATCTAGTCTATGAGTTTTCATTTTCTAGTTGTGAAGAGAGATTGGGAAAATCAAGCATTGCTCAGAGAAGCCAATAGGAAATGAGAAAGGTGTCATAGAAGGAGGAGTTTATCAACCTTGGTAGATATAAATCCTCTACAATTTGGCAGTCTTGTGGAGCATGTAGTTCTTACTGCAACTTCCCACTCTCAGTTTTGGCCAATTTATTGTAGATTAATGATTTTGGGGGCACTTGAAGGAGATTGAAAGAATATTTTTTCATGAATTTTATGTGTTTTATTGCAGATTGATGATTTTGGGGGAACTTGAAGGAGCTTGAAAGAGTTTTTTTCTAAAACAATCATGCACTGACACTATCAGAGTTACATTTTTTTTTTCTAAAACTATCAGAGTTCCATTTTTATGATATTGAAGAATGCTAGAAAGTGATTGCATGTGTGATTCTAGTTTAGATCTACCAGCTTCAACATAACAACACAAGCATCATAGATATCGCTCACCAGGGTTTTCCAACCAACACAGACAGGGTCTTCCAACCAACATAGACATATACTATGGTGCCTCTAGTTATTATTCCTCCTAGTGTATCCATGACCAAGAGGACCCTATGTGTAACCACAAACCCCTTCATGAGTATGGGCATAGCTAGCTAGATATGTCCTTGTTTCTAAAAGTAGTAATGATCATGCAAAAGAAGAAATACATGGGAGGATATATATTGGACTGGAAAATATGTTTGTAACCTTTAATCTATCCAGTGCTCCATCAAATCTTCTATAATTTCTTAGATTGCTCATTTATGTGCGTATAGGACTGCAACATTGTTTCCTAAAGGCATGATCTATTGCCAAAGTTCATTGAAGTAGTAAGAAATAATTCCAAATAGAATAACAATATGCTTTGAATGTACACAATCAACTGTTGTTGCATTACTTTAGAACCTATTGTGGTATTTTTCTCTTGACCAAATTGCACAATGCTTTGAATTCTTTTGGAATTTATAGAAAATACATTGCTTGAAATGTCAGGTAAATTAAGATCATAACTAGAACCCTTGATTATTGAAATGGTTGCCTTATTAAATGTATAAACCAAAATGTGGTGGGGGAGATTATTTTAGCTAGTGTTTCACATAACTAGAACCCAAAACCTCAGCCATTTCAAGAATGGAAATAAGCTTGATTAAGCAAGATATTTGCAAGTCAGTATAGCACCAATTATGGGCTTACCCATCACAATCAATATCTATTTACATAGCAAGGAAGTGAGTGATTCTTTATTTTTTAATTGAGTGGTGGAAATCATTTAGGTTCTATCTACGTTGAAGAGCTTTGTGTTTTGTTGTTATTGAGCAGGGTGCATCTGAACGACTTTAGCCCCAATGATATTTTTTTTACTATATTATGTTCATTAATTGTAGAAGAACCATGAAAAATCATTGATTTTATATGGTTCTTCTACTCTTCCAATGAAGAGTAAAGGATTCTGATTGAGTGCTCTTGAGAAGTCCAATGATGAGGGCCATGCAAGCAAAAATGGTGAAAAGGTGTCGCCTTCTACTTCCGATGGAAATGGTGATAATAGTATAATATTGGATGGAGATAAAAAAATCACATATACTGTATTGAGAAGAAGAGTTGAAGCAAATGCATTCACTTCTACAACTTTTGTTTCTATCGAGTCATTTACAAATAATAGTTCATATTTTACTTTTCTAGTTACTCCATCCAATACTAGTTTCACAGAACAACCACCAACTCCCCCAATCATGCCATATCCTTCAGATAAAGGTAGCACTCAACCTACAATAGGGAATATTACTCCAACTTACAACTTTGGTTAATCAAGTCCCAACAAAGAACATATATTCTCTTTTTCTACAAGTGGATCTATCCATGTGGACACTACCAACCCAAAGTTTGACTTAAAATTTGAAAGCAAGCCAGAATCATCTTTCAACAATACTATTGTAGCTACAGCTATATTTGTGTCTACATATGGATTGGAATCTTCAGCTTCAATCTTTAAGGGTGCATCAATCTTTGGATTATCAAGTAGTGCACCCTCTTTCATAAATTCAAGCAACGTTTTCTCTACATATACCATTGTTACCACAACTTCTACAAACTTCCCATTATTTGATGATGTTGTCTCCAAGTGTTGGCCCTCGACCAAGTTTTGAGAGAACCTTGGTCGTGTTTGACCATTTTTGGGACTTCGATAGGTTGGTCGAAGATGAAGCACCAAGGTGAAGCGGAGATCGTGGGATCTCGCCCTTTTTGCGGGCTTTTGGGTTTTAGGGTTTATGTAATGGGAATGGGATGTCGGCCCATGGGTTTACCCATGCTTAGGCCTCTTTTGTAATGTATAAATAACTAGCTAGTTGATGTAAGAAAGGGTCGATGGCTTAGTGCTAATATTAGCTATGTGCAAGAAGATGTGTTAAGTCTTGTAGAGCTAAGTGCAACCGCTTTGTAAGTGCTTGGTGCAAACAGACTGTGTAAGTATTTATGCCTTGATACAACTCGGGGAAGGAGGATCTGGCGAGGTGAGTGCAGATCTCCTGTCCTATGTAGAGTTGGAGTTCTCGCTTGGTGCATGTAAGAAGATTGGAGGAGACTAATAAGAAGAGAAGAAGATTGGTGGACATAGCCCCACACTAGGGTGAACCACGTATATCCTGTGTCGATGTGTTTTGTACTATGATGTTAATGTTGTTTACGTATATAATTTCTTAGTGTAATAATATTGGTGTAATAGGTAGATCCATTGATACTTAGTGCTTTATACATGAATGAATGATTAGATATGCCCTGATGCTATGTGTTGAATGGTTAGAGGTGCTTGATATTGGTTGTTACTGCACCGATCTATAATAAGGGTTTAACTTGCGATGTGAATATGGGTTAAAGACTAATGAATGTTAATTTCTAAGTGATTTGTTAAAGTATTGTGATCACAGATTTGTGTCCCAGCTAGGTTGTAGACACTTGAGTCTTGCAACCCCCTGCCTCTACCTCGGGTGAGAATGCATATGCTTTGCAGGTGTTGCTGAAAGGGTCGGTAGTTAGGGTTTTTTTGGTGTGTTGTTGAATCGTTGAACCCTAGGTCTGCCCCTCTGCCGACAAATGGTTCCATTACCAGGATCCGAAACTGTGATTGTTGGGAACTGAAGAAAAGATAAATCTTTGTGCGTAGATCTGTTGTTGTAGTGCGCAATAATCTACTTGACTTGAGAAGCTCTGTGCTAAGATAATGAAGTCCAATTTGAAGAAAAGAGGTAAGATCTTAAATCTTTTTTCTCTGAGAAAGGTAAGATAAGTGGAAATTTTTTCTTCAAAGTATGAACTTAGGTATGTTTGATAGATTTTGTCCTAGTCTAAAAACTAGGGTAGGACTAGAAGAAAGAGTTGACCTGAATAAATTTGATAAAGTTAGTGAAAGATATGTTATTCCTATGCATAGAAAAAAAAATTGGAATAACAAATGGATGCAGGACCCTAAAAAGAATTTTTGCAGGTTGCAAGTCCATCACTGTGATCCCAGTGTACAGTATAAGAAAGGTTGGGGATCGTTTAAGAGAAAGAGAGGATTGACACTTTGTTATAGTTGTATAAGATCGAGACATATTTCTAAGGAATGCCCTGGTAGAGGTCCTATTTGTATTTGTTGGTCATGAGGTTTTGGATTTCCCTAGAATGATTGCTAAAGTTGAAAAGATGAACCTGAGACAAGAAAACCATGAAGAAGGTCAAGAAACCAAGGATATGCTAGAGAACTAGAAAGAATTGGAGACTATGTTATTACAGCTGAAAGAAACATTGAATGATCATAGAGACATCAGTTTACCATAGATATTAAAAGAGAAGGAGTGCATACAAACATGAATAAGAGACTTCGACATAGACTGTGTTCTGGATGAAGAAACACCAGTGAATATCATGCCAGAAAGAACTTGGGAAATTTTGGGAAAGATGACTATGATTCCTTCATTGGGAGGGATAGGATTGTTTAAAGGAAAGATGATAACCCTATGTGGAAGACTTACTCATGTACCTATGATATCCCATGGAGCATCGACTGAAGAAGAATTTGAGGTCATTAAGTTTGTTGAGAATAACACTCCTTTTGCACTTATGTTAGGAAATCCATGGATTGATAAAGATCAGATCTGAAGGAAAGAAGAAGAGGAAGCCACAGAAAAGAAAAATCAAGAATTAAGGGACTTCATAACCAGAAAAATAACGAGATTAATACAAGAACATGAGGACAAGTCGAAGAAGAAAAAGGCTGTTGAGATTGAAAGAACGCAAGAAGGATTATAGAACCTGTCCATGTAGGAGAGAAGATCACCTACCCCGGAAGAAGTAAGAGAAGAGGTACTACACTCAAACCCTTTGAAAGACCCTCAATAGTGAGAAGTCCCTTTACTAGAAGAAAATAAGAATAAGAATGGAAAGAGGAACCTAGAGACTCAGATCATAGGAAAGAAGGCCAGAAATCTCAGTAAGAAGAAAGCGAAGTTAGAAAAATCGCAGTAATTTCCAGAGAGGACTTCACAGAAAGAAGGCTTACAGAACCTGAACCTTTCCGGAATAGAAGAACAACGCAGACTGGCACTTCGCCATGGTGAAGAAATATAACCATTGGAGGCATCCCAACCATTAGAATGATGCTTTGGAACGGCTAGAAATGTAGTTATTGCCAGAAATATTGCCATTGGACCATTGGGACCACGCCATAACAGATGGAATCGTATTGATTGAGGCTTTTCGATCCATTGGAGGAACCCATTATGACATTGTTTATTTAATCCGTCGAATGCCTCACCGGGGACACTTTTGCAAAGTTTGATTATCCGAGCTAACAAGAGAATTGATTTCTATTGTGATGTGATTTTGAGACCTCCCCACCCATTTTTCCTACCTTGAGTGTTCAGTCGCCTAACCGAGTTATTTGTTTACGAGCGTGCATGTCGGGCGACCTTAGCGCAATAGAGAAATTGGTAGAATAAATCTTGATCGACATTATGGCTGAGAAGGTCATGTCCGTAGGAGTACAGGCCTCGTCGAAGTCTGGATTGCAAGCCTCCCCCTCGAATGCATGTCGATCTAGCCAAAAAACGACTGAGAAAAGAAGCAAGAACCACGACGACCTGGCGAACGCGAAGCTGATCCTGTCGTTCTTTCCCGACTACATCCCTCCTCTGGATGCGCAGTTAGTCGTGACAGCGTCCCATGTGACTTCAAGTACTTTCTCATCACTACATACCTCCCGAAGGGGATACACACAGTCAGATCGCAGCTAGGAATGATCCCTGGTCTTAAGATCAATGTGTAATGTTCTTGACTTGGCTAGTCTAGGAAACATTGTTAATGTGTGTAGGACTAATCGTTTACAACATATAAATGATCATATAAATAACAAATGCAATAAAGGACTGCAAAGTTTATATTATGATATCTCTGCGGAGTACAAAGGCCGAATGAGGCTAAATAAAATGAATCACTCGGCTAGATAGAAATAAAAAAGGATCTTAGCCGGAATACAATAATAAAACTAAATGATAATACCCAATAATAGATGAGCATTGCAAGATCAATGGATGATATGGAACTATGGAAGCTCATACGGTAACTGCTGGAAGTTTGGAAAGTTCACCCTGGCGGATATACCTCTCAGAACGACCTGGAAACTGTCCCAAATGGTGCACCCTGCTCTAGTTCATAGGCTTGGTAACTGATCGGCCCCTCTGCTGGTGGGTCTGGACCTCGGATGGATACCCCTGGGGGAGTGCACCCCTCTCTCATTGGAAAAATGCATCCTAGTGATTCCACCATCGGAATCAGCCGAGATGTATCTCAAAATCATCACCTTGGTCTAATGGGAAATGGGTCAGAAGGGTTTCCCTAAATATGATCTGATGCTCACTCGGGAACCCTGAATGTGTCCGCCAAAAGTGTCACACTTCCAATTCTAGAAAATGCACCCCAGATGATTCCTCCATTAGAATTCGATGAAGAACTAGGCAAAATATGTTCCTTCCCTTCCTCTCAACTGGGTCGAAGGCGAATCTCTGAAATCTTCCTAGATGGGAGAAATCGATTCTGTGAACCTACTTAGCAGTTGCACCCTCACCCTAGATAAGTGAGCCCTTGCTGTTGGACCCTGCGTAACTACTACTGAAGAATGATGGAAGACCTGATCTTCAAGGTGACTAGGGTGTGTCTCTCAACACTGAAATCAACCAATGAGTGTCTTCTTCTTGGAATCCACTGAACTATCTCTCCTGAGATGTGCCTCTCTCCTCAATGACAAGTCATAATCTGCATAATGATGAATTAGGTCACTGA
>SNQJ01S0144259.1:1371-14053 GCA_010110895.2 Picea sitchensis
TGCTCGAGTCCTGCCATGAAAGAAAATAGTTGCATACAAAATTGTTGGAGGATTACATGTGAAGTTACAATATCCGTTGTTTTTTGTTGGAATAAAGCATATGTATGTAGCCTACATTTATAGACCATGTATGGTCAGATGTGCGGATATGACATGATATGTTCTTTCTCCTCTACATAGACTGGTGTGCGCACGATACAATTTGTGTTGTGCTTGAGATATGATATGTGCAACAAAGATTCTTCAATATTATATTTTCATGTCTGGAAGCATGTCTGGGTAGTTTGCCATGGAAAATTGAGAACTTGTATCGTGGGCACAACAGTCTGTGTAGAGGATAAAGAACATGGTTAAAGGGCATATCTGGATGAATTTTCAGGGAAAACCATAAATCATTTAGCTGCGGCCATGCAATTGCGTGATATTTTCTGTCTTGTAATATATTTTGGCCAAGAAAAAAAAAACTAGACGTTTACGACCATGGATAGAGAAGCACAAAGGTTTATGTTTCTTCCTTTGTAAATTGTCCGTTGAGTCAGTTTTGTTGTATCTACATATTTCTTGTTTTCCAGTGAATACCAGCTTCCATTGATGTTCATTGAATTTTGTGGGTTCCCACATTGAAACAAACAAAGTAGCTGGAGAAAAGGAGGGAGTCTTGACTGCATTGGCTGAAGAGGATATAGAAAGGTGCATACGTGTACTGTTGTTTCATATTGCGTTGTTTTGTATTTCATTTATGGTATGTATATGTGTTAAACTAGTTGCGTTCCTTCCTACATGGTAAGTTATCTTGGTTACATACGTTCCTTCCTGCATACTAAGCTAGTTTATGCCCGTTGTGTTTGCGCTGAATTGTTGCATTTAAAGAAACATAATTGCTGGACAGGACGAATGACTCTTTGGCGGGTAAATAGACCTTTTTCTTTTTCTTTTAGATGTTTGTTTTCATACTAACTTGCCTTCATATCGATTGCATCTTCGACATTGCTTCCTTGGAAAAAACAGGTTGCTTGGACAGGGAGTTGAATTCTTCTGTGCAGCAGCAGAGGGTTCTGTGGTGCAATCTTCTAAAAGGTATACCAAGTGTGTCGGTAAATTAAACATACAAACTGGGTGGGAGCATATAAGATTAGACTTGAAAACGATGAATTCGCAGTAATGGGCCTTTCTGCGCTCCCTGTTTCTACTTTTTCCATTTTCTATTATCCCTTTTGTTTTCTAATTCATCGCTTAGTGTGGTTTTCGAAAATTCCCTCGTGCGCCGGTTGGTGGACTAATAGACTGACATATGTGGTCCTGCTTCTACCTTATTCCATAGTTACCCACTTTGTCGATTGCGGCTACTAGGTTGGCAGGTTGAATATTTATCCCCTGGCTTCCGGGGGTCCACAATATACAGATTGGCCATGGTGACCCGCGGTCACACCCTGTTTACTGTTAAACATTTCTCCAGTTAAAAAATTAAGATGCATACATTTTTACGGTTATTTGGTCCTTCCGATGGACAATATACAATGCATATATTTGTTTAGTCCTGATGTTCATCTGCACATGCTTGCATCAGAAAAAGTTGGACTAGTGAGACGGCCATGAGCAGTCAGTCATCCCAGACATCGGCATACCGACAAGGCCAAAGGTAAAGATGCATACGTTGTGCTCTTACTATGTTTACTAAACACATTTCCTGGGCTATATATTCATCCATGGCATGGCAGATACGCTGATGCCATTTGCAATACATGGTTTCTATCTCCCAAGAAGTATCAACAAGTACAAGAGAAATGTCAAACGTGCTGCATGCTCTGCAGACCAAGAGACGTGGTTGCGAAACTGTGGCTCCATAGTTCATTAATACTATTTGTGTACTTGTAGCACACTACCATTCACTTTAGTTTTCCTATTCAAAAAATGTCATCGAGTCTAGAGTTGTGACATCCAAAGTACTGTCAATAGAGGGCTTGAACAACCACCAAACTAGACAACTGTTCGCCGGGGACATAATGGTTGTCTATACCATCTACTTGGACAAGGCAAACAAAAGTAGATCCATTATGCGTGTTGATATGACAGACAAGGACGCCATGATGACAGTCACACTGACTGTTCCTCCACAACTTGTCCAGAAACATGCAGAAAAGATATTGTCGCGTAATGGGATATCCATTACAAATTTTAATGTATTGCCCAAAACAATGTATGACCATGGTGATTGCGATCGGATTATTTTGCTCAACGAAACAAGCATTGTGAAAAAAATTCTTGCTATCTTTTCATAATATCGCTTCCTCCCGGACTCGACTATCAGGCAGCTTGCACAAAGCACTGATATTTACCCAATCGAAATGATTGGGGCTGCTGTGACACTGGCAAAAAAATTTGGGTCGCAACACATTCTCCATATAAAGGATGGAGAGTCGGACAACGACAAGGCAATGGTACCGTTTTTCATATTCAATTTTGTTCTTAACTTTCACCTCTGCATATATGTCGGATAAGTTACACAAATATTGCACTGTTCCATGTTGCAACTACAATTGTTCGATACGTATTCAGATTTGTTTTCGTCAATGGAACAACAATTGCATAGAGGGCAGATTCCACTTATGCTATTCAAAAATATAACAAAGAAGGATGCTAGAGAAAGGATCTTTCGGACAACCCAGGCAATGTTTGTAACAGAGTTGCAAGCAGATATAGTAGAGGATCTAGAGAATCTAGCTAGCTCTACAATTGTTGTGCCTATACATCCACAAAATCATCCTCACTTTGCTTATAGAAATAGCCTTCAACAAATTTCTACACCTGTTTACTTTTTCTTTTTTGTTTTAAAGGGGAGGGGGGGATGCAGTTGTGTATTATATTATTCAATGTATTAATCCCTTTGCTTACGTTGCCAGGTTGAAGGTATTTTAGTTGCAGCCAATGTGTACTCGACCCCTTTTGAGCCTATATGTGCAAAATTCCATTCTGTTGCTTCTGCCTACGCTTTGATAAGTGATGATACGATTGATTGTCTACGATGCAGTGAAAAATGACCATATATTTATGGACATTGTGTCAATGGTGTTATCCGAACCGTGGGCAACACAACTATGCAATGTTCGGTTAGGCAGCCTCTATTACAAAATGTGCTTCCTGAATTGGCAGAGTTGTCGTATGAAACATATGTACAGAAAAAGACAAGCAGTGTATATATGCTGCGACAGCTTCAGATACAGAGCAAATTCACCTTAAATGAGGACAATGCAATTTTTCATATCGGCTGAAGAAGGACAAAACAAAGAATTAAATCAAACTTTGGGAGGAAACGAAAATACCTCATGTCTCTCTGTAATATTTGTTCAACATCTAGATGAATGTTTGTTTCAAGAGAAAAGGAATGTGCCGAGGTATTTTCTTTGTATATCAAATTGTTTGGTGCAAAGGTTGATGGGTTCTGCTCAATGGAACCTTCTAGGAACTTTCTTATGGGTTGTTTAAAGTATGGTTGGTTCTTGGTTATCTGGTTTGTTTGTCAATTTGTATATCGTGGAACTCCAACTCTTCTTTGGAGGACACGAAATAATATAATTGAATTTTTTTGGCCAGCTGGCACACAGATCCGCCTGATAATTTCTATGGTATTGTGACGCAAATGTACTATGTGACTTGTTTTGGAAAATTTCCTTAATCGATGAACTTGGTCAAATTATTGTTGTGAAATAATTTGAAATCAATGAATATATAGTGTGCGAAGTGAAACTGTCCTATCATACCAACAAGAGGCTCTTAAAATTCAAATTGATCATTGTTTTCGCAATTTTTGCTTATTCGATGAACTTCGTAAAATTAATATCCTGGAATAATTTAAAATCAACGAATATATACTGTGCGGAGTAAAATTGTGCTATCATATGAACAAGAGGGCCTTAAACTTCAAATTGGTCCTTATTTTGCTTGTGGTGATAGAATTTTACATTTTTTTTTTTTGTTTCCTTCATTTTTTTAAAAATAAGCGATTTAACATCCTTTAATAATTTAATGTAATTCACTTGTATAACAACAATAGTTAATATTAATATTTTAATATTTGAAAATAATGTTTGTAGACGAAGTTAGATAGGATGAGCATTGCTAAACAATTGCAATCTTGAACCCGCCAGACGTGGAATCCGCAAGTCCACCTGTCAATTTGTATATCACGGAAGTCTGGATGATATTTGCAGGACTCCGAACAAAAGAGGTTCAAATTTCAGCTTGTCAGGTCAACAACCCACGATCCAAAAAGTGCCCAAGTATGGAACGAAGGATCCGCATATGCTCTATAAAATCTCTTGTCCATACTTTCTAAAAGTATATGTTTACTATGTATTGCTCGTTTGTCGGAAAACTTTTATATTAGTCGCCCGACCAGATTGTACAAACTTTCTCGTTTAATTAAATTCTGCAATAGAAAAAATTATTATTAATAATTTAGTATTGAAAATCATGTTTTTAGATATGTTAGATAGTTGATAGGGATTAGTATCTGTAAACAATGGAAAACTTGAACTCGCCAGCCCTCAATTCCATCTGTTAATCTGTATATCGCGCAACTCTGAGGGCTATTCAGAGGACAAGGAACAATGAAAACTACAATGTTGAGCCACGCAGCCCATAGGTCCGTTTGTCAATTTGTAAATCACAAAGATGTGCCTGGTGTTTGTACAACGCGAAACAATAGAGGCCCAATTTTCAGCTCGCGAGCCCCACAGACTCGATAAAAAAATATCGCTAGATATGAAATTCATATGGGATCGCTACGGGACAATAAAACTGCAATGTTCAGCCAACCAACCTGAGTCCACCTGTCCACTTGTATATCACGGAAGTCTGGGTGCTATTTGTAGGAGACGGAATAATAGAGACTCTATTTTCGACCCGCCAGGCCGTGGACCAAAAACTACCTAGGTATGGAATGAGGGATCCGCATATGCTGTATAAAATCTCATTCCATAGTTTATATAGAGACAATGTCCACAAGTCTGCGTGTCAACTTGTATATCACGGAAGTCTAGGTGCTATTTGTAGGACACGGAACAATAGATACTTAATTTTCAGCCTACCAGGTCGCTAACCCACGATCCAAAAAGTGCCCAAGTATGGAATGAGGGATCCACATATGTTCTAGAACAATGTTTTTGTACAACATGGAACAATAGAGGCCCAATTTTCAGCCTGCCAGCCCCAGAGCTCCCGATAAATTTTTTTCGCTAAATATGAAATTCATACAGGATCTCTGCATATGTTGTATAAAATCTCATTCCATACTTTATTTAGAGACTATGCCCACAAGTCCGCGTGTCAATTTGTATATCACAGAAGTCTAGGTGTTATTTGTGGGACACAGAACAACAGATACTTAATTTTCAGCCTGCCAAGTCGCGAACCCGCGATCGAAAAAGTGTCGAAGTATGGAATGAGGGATCCGCATATGTTCTAGAAAAATGTGTTTGTAGAGCGTGGAACAATAGACGCCCAATTTCCATCTCGCTAGCCCCAGAGCCCCCAATAAAAAAAAAAACCGCTAAATTTGAAATTCATACAGGATCGTTACAGGACAATATAAGTGCAATGTTCAACCAACTAGCCTGAGTCCACCTATCAATTTGTATATCGCGGAAGTCTGGGTGCTATTTGCAGGAGACAGAACAATAAAGACTATTTTGGGCATGCCAACTCGCGAACCCGCGATCCAAAAACTGCGTAAGTATGGAATGAGGGATCCGCATATGTTGTATAAAATCTCATTCCATAATTTATATAAAGACTATCTCCAAAAGCCCGCGTGTCAATTTGTATATCTCGAAAGTCTAGGTGCTATTTGTAGGACACAGAACAATAGATACTTAATTTTCAGCCCACCAGGTCGTGAACCCGCGATCCAAAAAGTGCCCAAGTATGGAATGAGGGATCCGCATATGTTCTAAAACACTATCAATTTGTATATCACAGAACTCTGGCTGCTATTTGTAGGAGGTAGAACAATAAAGCCTCTATTTTTGGCTCGCCAGGCCGTAAGCCCACGATCCAAAAAATGCCTAAGTATGGAGTGAGGGATCCACACATGCTGTATAAAATCTCATTCCATACTTTATATAGACTATGTCCACAAGTCTACGTGTGAATTTGTATATCACGGAAGTCTAGGTGCTATTTGTAGGACACATAAGTCTAGGTGGTATTTGTAGGACACGTAACAATAGATACTTAATTTTCAGCCGGCTAGGTCGCGAACCCACGATCCAAAATGTGTCCAAGTATGGAATGAGGGATCCACATATGTTCTAGAACACTATCAATTTGTATATCGCGGAAGTCTGGGTGCTATTTGTAGGAGACAAAACAATAGGGATTCTCTTTTTGGCCTGCCAGACTGCGAGCCTGCGATCCAAAAACTGCCTAAGTATGGAATGAGGGATCCACATATGCTGTATAAAATCTCATTCCATACTTTATATAGAAACTGTCCACAAGTCCGCGTGTGAATTTGTATATCCTGGAACTGTAGTTGCTATGTGTAGGGCACGAAACAATAGATACTTAATTTTCAGCCCGCCAAGCCGCGAACCCGCGATCAAATGCAATGTTCAGCCAAGCAGCCTGTAGGTCCTCCTGTCAATTTGTATACCACAAAAATCTGGGTGTTATTTGTAGGACACAGAACAATAGAGACTCTTTTTTCAGCCCGCGAGGCTGCCAACCCGTGATAAAAAAAGTTCCTAAGTATGGAATGACTCTTTTTTATATTGCTCATTTGTGGAAATACTTTTATATCACTCGACCGACCAGATTGTGCAAACTTTCTCGTATAATTAAATTCTGCAATATAAATATTTAACAGTAATAATTTAGCGATAATTTAGTGCAGGTTAGGTTCTGAATTTGCATATCGCGGAATTTCCAGTGCTATTTGTAGAGTGCAGAATAATAGATGCCCAATTTTTTGCCCGCCAGCTCGAGAACCCCCGATCCAAAAAAGTGGCTAATTATGGAATTAATACGGAATCTCTAAGGACAAAAAAATTGCAATGTTGAACCAATCAACTCACAAGTCCGCCTGTCAATTTGTATATCGCGGAAGTGTAGGTGCTATTTGTAGGACACAGAACAATAAAGGCTCAATTTTCAGCCCGCCAGGCCGAGAACCATCGACCCTTCATGTGGCCTGGGTGTATTTTCGCTCAACCGCTTTTCATACTTTGGTATTTCTTGGAATCGGTTTCGCCATTATTGCTGCCTTCGTACTTGTTTCTAGATATGCAATAATTAAGCTTTAATGCTAGTAGCCATCTTGCAACAACCGTTAAAACTGTCATTAATGTCCAGAAGTCCAGAGAAGATTTTTCATTAGTACGAATTAAACTAAGATTTGCCCACAAGCATATTATCCTTTCCAAGTATTCATTTCAAAGGCCACACAATCTTTTTTTTTGTGCGTCGACAGGTTGGTGCTTTTAAGAAATTTCTGATTCTTAATCTCTTTTCGCCATCACCGCCACGTTCACACTTTTTTCTAATTGTGCAATTAGTGAGCTGTGATGGTTAGAACTCATTCTGCATGAACCCTGGAAATTGTCATTGATCAACGAAAGGCTCAAGGAGATATTCCATTGATACACATTAAACCATAATTTGCGGAGGCTTATATTATCCCTCCCCGATTTTCATTTCAAACATCGTCTCGGCCAAACAAAAATTCTAAATAACTTCTAGCAAAAGTTCTCTCCACACACAGTAAACACATTGGGGCATAATGGCCAGAGGTTCCACTATTTGAGGGCATATTCTTACTATTCATCTCCCTCCGCCCAGGAGAAAAAAATGAGATGGTCCCTTGGTACACCGAGAGATATATTTCAAGCCAAAAAATTCCATCGCAACCCTGGTTGGTTAGAGAACATTCCTAGTTGCAGTCATTGCTATCACAGAAGTTGATGCCATCAATTTCGAGTCAGAAGAAGATGATCTGATGGACGATGATACGAAAATGGATGATGGAAATGCAGAGAATATTCCCACTCCTGCGCCCAAATTGAAATCAACCATAATGAACGGACCTTCCCGGCTCGGTGATCGCAGTCATGAAAACACCAAAAGGAGTTTAAGAAAAAGAAACTGACGGTGAACGCAACAACCACTTTGCACCGCAAAAGTAGGAATTCCAGAGTTCCAAATTAGTTCATTCTGGGCAGAAGAGTTTTAGTGTAAAGAAATGATATGTTGATGCTCCCAAAGATATATTTCAAGCCAAAAAAATACTGTTTAACATTTTCGGGCATATGGACTAATTTGGGCCTCTGCAATTGCACATGCAAGCTGTGCTACTGAATTTTTTTGGACTATGCAGAGGCGGTTTCAGCTAAGGGATATTCCACTTGCCCTGCAACCATTTTAGTCTTCTTTCTGAGGAAAAGCTTCTGAAAAATATCAATTTCAGTAGAGGATGATTCATCGACGAGAAAAATCCAAGGATCTTGCATACTGCAGAACCCATGCCTGTGTTTGTCGCAGATACCTTCAACGTTTTGGCCCGAAGAACTAGGTTCAATTTCTAAGCATAGATGTATAGTACTCAGTGTTTTTCTTATTTTATTTTATTTTAAATGGATTTGCTATTAAAAAAAAAATGCCTTGCACTCTTCATTGTTACCACTTTTCTGGGTTTAATGCATGTTCTAATTGGCATGGTTCGGTGCTCTCGTACTTCTTCGATCTTGTGTTTACTAATACCAATGTGCAATGTTGCAGCAAAATCGTTATTCTTGTTAATAGACATGCAATTATTAAGTTTTAATGCTAACATCCCATAATGCAATAAGTTTAATACTTGAGTTAATATGTTGCACTGATGGTAAAATGTATCAAGAACACAGTTACATGCACACGTTCCAATAAAATCTAATCTTCCACAAAGCATTTGCTGGCAATTAGTAGAAAATGAAATTTAGTGGTTAAGTTGATATGTTACACTCATGGAATAATGTATCAAGAACATAGCTGCAGACATACGTTGCAATAAAATGTAATCTTCAACAACACATTTGTTGACAATTAGTAGATCATGGTTTTTCAATGATGGCACTTCTTTGAAACCAATTCGCGCTTACGAAAATTGCTTTCCGCCTCTCTATTTTCCCACTCTTTTATTCCCTCTAGTTTATCTTCTTGGTTACTTAATCATTCTTTTCCCGACAATGCGTTGCTCCGCAGCTTCGTGGATTCACGCATTTGCGTTTCCAACGACCGCTTCCCCTTTCTTTAAATTGACCGTCTACTGTTCCTTGTCCCACAACTGGCACCCAAAGTTCCGCCATATACAAATAGACAGGCGGACTTGCGCGTTGGTCGGGTCAACATTGCAATTCTACTTTTCTGTGACCTCCAAACAACATTTGGAGCTCCGGTATATACAAATTGACAGATATTCAAAATTGCAACCGTTCTTAGATCATATGCTTTTCCGTATTACAGTCCACCTATCATGCCCTTTTCTGTGCTGCACATTTTTGCACTGAAAAATTTCGAGAAATACAATTTAACCATTGGGTCCTCGCATATTTAGTGGAACTATTGTCACCCCATTTTGAAGCCCGTCTGTCCGCTTTCCATATTTCGCCATTTGTTCAAATTTCTTTGGCGAATCATCGGTTTGGCGGGTTGAAGAAATATTCAGTTCGTAGTCGTTGTTTCCTGTATCGGCACCCCTTTGCAATTAGCAGTTGGCAATTATATATAAGATCTTATTGCCACATATGCAATTAGTAATTTCCCTGTTCCATACTTAGCCACTTTGGCGGGATTACGCAAATATACAAACCGATCACTCAACTGCCCCATCATGATATCTTCTGTTTTACACATTTTGCACTTAAAAAATCTGAAACATGAAATTTCATTGTGCAACACTCGGTTGTCCTGACTATCCCTGTAACCCTTTTTTGAATCCCGTTCGGTCGCTTTTCAGAGCTTTCTATTCTTTCCTTGCTCTCCGCCCTCTCCGTCACCTTCGCACNATATATATATATATCTTGTTTCTAAATATGGAATTATTGGCATTTAATTCTAACAAGTCATCATGTAGAAACCGTATATATTGTCTTTGATGGGCGAAAGGCTCGGGGACATATCGTATTCATGCGCATTAAACCAAAATTTGCGGGCGGATTATATTATCCCTTGCGAGTGTTCATTTCAAAATCATGAAATCTCGTTCACACAACGTGCCCTTCACACGTTCACGAAACCTCCATTCCTTAATTGCTCTTCGTCGTACCCGCCATGTTCGCATTTCTAAATATACAATAAATAAATTTTACTGCTAACAGTTCATCATGAACCACCAATACAGGTTGTCATTAATCAACGAAAGGCTCGAGGAGCTTTCCCATTCACAAGCATTTAACCAAGATTTAGCAAAAAGTTACATTATTCTCTCTAACAATTCATTTAAACCATCATCTACAACAAAGCAACCTTCTCATAAACCTATGGCATCAACTCGGCACCAGTTCTATGGAGATACATTGAACACCTTCGGGTGTGAGGACCAGAACTTCCACTGGTCCAGGGCATTTTCTTATTACTCAACCCCTACCGCAGAAAACCAAGTAATTTGGACCTCTGGGATTGCTCATGCAGGCTGTGTCCCTGAGGTTTTTGACTGTAAGGACCTGGTCTCTTGGTGCGCCGATAAATTTATTGCAGAGCAAAGAATTATTCCACTGTACGATGACTCTTCTGTTTCTTTGTCACCTCATGTCTTCCGCCAGATGCTGAAATTGCTCGAGCCAACATTGACATTCAAAGGAGAAGATTGCAATCAGTTCCTAGGAAAGCATAATAACAGATTGGACCTCTTGCCCTATTTTTTGGAAAGGCTGAATCTAGTTCCTGAAGATATTACAAGTATGCAGGTTACAAGGCTAAATCTAGTTATTTAGAAATCCATTTCGGGAAATTGCCTGGCTATTTACAAGAATAACGGGACAGGAGTCCATAGGTACTGTTTCCCACATGTCTCTTTATATTTTGTATTTCACAGTCAACAAGCAGGCCCTTTTTCATTGGGGCAGGTTAATTTCCCATGAAATCTCATCCCAATTGTCAAGCTATAAAAGGGAAAATAAATTTTATATGTCACCCTATTTAATTTTTGCAATAGCACATTCCTGTCAATTTTCGCAACTGTCTTTGTCCAAAAAAGTCAACTGCGAATTCTACCCAGTAATGTTCTGGTACCAGGCCTTGTGGAAGCTCAATGATTCCCACTGTTTTTATGAGGTTTTTAATGGCTTCCTGTATGTTTTCAAATTTTTTTGTTAGGAGAAAATTCTCCCCGCATATCTGAACAAGTAACTAGTTTTTTGGACAATAAGGGGACACTCCAACATTTGGATAATTACACTGTCATAAGAATTTTTGGCTCCATGGAACAACCTGCTCTCCTTCCATTTCACATTACGGACAATATTTTTATTGCATAAGTAGCACGTCAATACAGCTACTGGTTCCATCTGTTCCAAAGGAAGAAAAAAAAACAATTCATTCCTCTTCCTTGGAAAATAGGGGAGTTTGTCTTGAAAAACGTCAACAAAATTGATGATTGCACAACAAATTTTAGCATCTTGAACCTCAGATATGCTGAAGACATAACAGGATTCGACCCTTATGATATGTTTAGACAACATTTACAATCACTTGGCCTCGACGATTGTTTTGTAAATAAACACCTGCCCAAAAACAGAGACAGTGATGGTCCTGCCTCTGATACTGGCGATGTAGAGATAGTGTAAAGCTGCACTAAATTGTACACGCAACAAGGGAATGGCCCCAGTGACAAGAGTGTTCAATCCACAAATACCACTTCAAAAATTACGACATCATGGAGCATCGCTCCAATAGCCCATCACAACAACAAAGAAACCCAGAGTTCTTCAAACGGAGTAGGAGATAACGACCCTCCTCACTCTAAAATTGATAGTTCTCACAAGCTTCTAGTAGAGAAGAAGAGAATAAAAAATGTGGGTCAGGCAAAAGAGTCGGAAACTCAGAGTCAGAACATGGAAGTTGACACTGATCTGGATGCCATGTTCCCCTTCCTTGATCATCCCCAAGATGACATCCACCATCGCCATCCAATGGACATATCCATTACCCAAAATTTTGACGAAGATGAATCCTTCGTGTTCCAGAGCGCTGTTTTTGATAATCGGAACAAAAGATTGATATTTGAGAAAAAAAATGTTAAAAATATCAAAGGCAAATCTCGTTCAGAGGTTGACGTTGCCAACATGCGCCCGTCCCAAATCTGTCAACTTCACACCGCGACTGGAGAATCATTTCATGATTCCATTGGACGCATCGAGACCCAAAATGCCAAACTGAAGGACCAAGTCAAGGAATTGGAAGACGCTTTCATTCTTATGCCATTGCTTGTCGATCCATTGGCAATAGCCATGCCTGGCACCCTTGCACCCAATGTAAAAGCATCCTCCACCCTGCTCGCATCCTGTAAAGAATATGTGGAGAACAATATCAAAAAAAGAATGGAACTGGTTACCCAGGCGTGGAAAAGATCACAAACCATCGCTTCCCTTGGAACCAGGGCACATAGTTTTCTTGAGCTTTTGCAAGATGAATTAAAAGATGAAGAAAATTT
>SNQJ01S0144259.1:29442-43018 GCA_010110895.2 Picea sitchensis
CAAGTGCAAGGAACACACTGATGCTCAGAGAAATGATACATATGCAAGGAAAGGACAATCAGGAAAATTCCTCCATGAGTCAAGGTGTCAAGACGCAAAGGCAAAGTACTACAAGGCTTGCATTATAAGGCATGCTTCAGATGGTTCAGTTGAGAGCAACATGGAGCCGGCATTAAGCCAAAAATGCAGGGATGCAAATGCGATTAATAAGACACAATGATAATGTCCTTCGATGTAATTTTAATGAGCCTNTCATTTTTAGAGAGTTTGAAAAAGCGTAAAAGAAGACTGCACTCGGGTACCTTTTTTGAAGGTAGTCTAGTCGGTTCGAAAAAAGGGTAAACTAGCACCGAAAAGACATCTATTCAAAACCATTTTAACAAGTGTGACAAAGACAAGATCACTCGACAATCTTTTCAATTTCAAGGAGTCTAAAAAGACATTAACTATGGACTCATTGCCTTTTTCCAGATTTAGTCTCCCTAGCTCGAAAAGGTGAAATTTATTGAGGAGAACTCTCCCGCCGAGACAAATATCCCGCGATGTACCTTTTTACTCCTTAATCTATAGGCCAAAAAAAGGGGTAAACTCATGCCAGTAGATGTTTTTTTGAACCAATTAATGAGTGTGAAGAAACAAGGTCACTCGACGATCTTTTCACTTTTAAGGAGTCTGAAAAGAGCTTAACTATGGACTCCATGGGGGTTCCTTTTTCGTAAATTTAGTCCCTTAGGCCCGAAAAAGGGTTAAACTTATACCTGAGAATACTGTTCAGGCGAACCAAAGTTCCTAGAGTATACCTCTGTTCGTACGATTGATCGTCCAGACCAAAAAAGGGGTAAAATACCATCGAACAGACATGCCTTCAAGTTTTAGTTTGGCAAGCGTGAAGGGAAACAAGATCGCTCGACAATATTTTCATGTTTAAAGAGTCTGAAAAGGGCTTAAAGAAGACTCATCATTGTTTGGGAGTCTCGAGGGTGAGGTCAAGAGTGATGATGAATCATGCAAATGATTCTCAAACTCGTAATGAGGACAAGACTAACAAGGACTCTCGAGCTTAAGGTCATTAACAACAACATGGAAACCAAAAACAATGAGGATCTAACTAGGGCATCCATGTAGAGGAAGGCTCTACCACTAAATTACGACACTTCTAAAGAAGTAATGATGGTTTTGTGTCGCAACTCAGTGGGATCGATCCTATGGCAAAGCGAAAAAGACAGTGAGATGCAGAAAGTGGAGGTGGAATCCTAACTTAGATGCAAAAAGTTGGAAAAACAACTTTTCACCAAAGGACCTTTAAAAATGACCCAACTCTCAAAAAAAATCCCAAGACCAAAAGTGAAGTGTATCATAACATCCCGTAAGAAACTCAAGAACCATGCTAAACGATTTTCAAGCTAGAAAAAACGACAAAAGGGTCCAAAAATTGACAAAAAGAGGCCAAAAAGTCTATAAATAGAAACTGCCAGCTCATTATCACCATTATAAATTGAGAATTGACCAAAAAGTAAAAAACACCCCCTTGCTAAAAGAGGTCATTCTGGGAGCTTCAGAGGACGAAACGAACTTCCGCTCGGACCAAGTAAGTACAAACTAGCTCCTCTTGCATTTCCATACTTTCTTTTTGCTTTGATTTTAGTTTTTGGGAGGGCACGCACCTCTAAAAAAGGTCATCCCTACGTGTACGTGGGTTTCCATAGGACAGCCCGCGGGCAGAAAATAGTATGCCCGTGTGCAAACGCAACTATGTCCAATACAACCCGCGTACACCCTCAAATATGTGGAAATTTTTTTTAAAATGCAAGATTTAATCCTCCATGAACTTGTCATTTTGCAGGATGTATGTCCACTGGAGAGAGAGGGAGCATGAGGACATGGATATTTTGGTCGATGATGACTCCACAGCTATGGCCGCATTGAGACAATGTGGTTTGTGGAAGTTCTTTTGTGTCCATTTATGAGGGCACAACCCAGGTTGTTGAACGCCTTGGTAGATTACTGGCATCCTGATGCCGAGGCATTCATGATCGAGGGGAATTCATTGAATCCAATGACTGAAGAAATTTACTTCTTGACTGGTCTCTCGAGGAGAGGTGATCCAGTCAACTTACGTAATTTCCCCCCCGGGCCTCACAACATTGAGGAGTTGATTGGACTCCATTGCGAGGCTGGTACTGAGAAAGTAGGTTCTCAGGTGTCGATAAACAAGATCAACAATCTATCACTGAAAGTGATGTTTCTACTCATTGGGAGGATTAATGGATCCGTGGATTTACATCAGGCCTCTCGGACACACATGCATTGTGCAGTGCAGTGCTTAAATGCACGGATTTTTTATTGGAGTACAACCATGCTAGACTGCATGAAGAGACAACTCACCGAGTGTCGCGGGCGAGAAAAAAAAAACTTCGGGTTCAGGACCATTATGTGCTCTTTCTTCTTCGAGAGGGTACCCAGTCTTAGTCCACAAGAGACAGTGCGGGCGCATGAGGCCTCCCTCCCAACATTATGTATATGGGCGGCATTGCTGCCACGACAGGGGGGAGGAAGGACCATAGAGGCCTTCGATGATAAGTTTTTCGACTGGTGGGCATGACAGATTTTGGCAATAGAGGACTACCCCTATGCCTGGATCAACTTTTCCAGGGATCCAGACATGCCCGTACCTCCTGGAGGTGATCGAGGAAAGATGGGTACGTTTGTTTTTTTTTAAGTTTTTTAATTTTTATTTCTTTTTATATATATCATTTTTATGTGTACCAGAGTATTTGAAAACTATGTATCTGTTATGTACAGATGTGGTACCAATGTGTTCAGTAGACTTCTCGAGGACCAGGCGGCATCCTCAACCAGAGGCAGGACCAGTCACAGTTGTTGGACCACCAACAGCAGCAGGGGGACCTCCAGCCGGAGAGGCTGTGAGAGTATTGAGATGGGTGGAGCAGAACCTCATTGTGCTCACTCGTACAGTCCCTATGGCAGAGATCGAGGATCTCCCACCGTCGATGCAACCTCATGTAGTTGGGGTACCACGGACCTGGGTCCAACTCTTCCGGCGTTTGGAAAACATCATTGTTCACTACGGCAGGGCCAACAGGCCTCGCCCTTAGCTAAATGGACTACTTACGTGCCAAGGGCACCTTTTGTATATTTTTGAGGGCATAAGCCTCGTGAATCTTACTGGAGATATATTTTTGAGGTGCTTGCACCCACCTATGTACTCTGATATTTTCAATATATATATGTGTATTTACATCTTTTTACGTCTTATGGATTACATTTATTTACAAATTTTTTTACATGTGCATGTGTGTGTTTTTTCCTACATGTGTGCAATATGCCAATCTAATACATGATTTGCTAGAGTATCTGTGATTTGATTCCATCTCCTAGGAACATGGATATATGTAATTTAATCAAATCTTCGTTGTAAGAGACGTACCCTAAGGAACCGTTAGTGTAGATTAGGATTGTAAATGCGGTAAACCCTATTTAACTGGGACACAACCAACTGAGCGTCTAAGTAGACCCAGAGGTGAGAGATACCATGTGACAAAGCATCATGAAGCAACTCTAAGACTACATTGTATTCGAAAACATTGTTTGTGGCATCACCTAAATAGACACCTCCTAAAGATAGCAACTGGCCCTGAGGTGTGAAAATATTCTAAGTTGCGGAAGCAAGCCTCCAAGTGTGCCAGATAGCATCGTCCGCAAACCCAATGAACACCTCTGATTCACTTGATATTTGCCACAGTAAAAAAGATGACATAAAAAATGACACGTCCATAAAACAAAAATACAAAAACTAACTGTATTAAAAACTATACATATGTACAAGAAGTCACCCAAGGTGACCCACCTACAAGTAATACTTCTTGAGGTAGAGCCCATTTCTAGGCTCCACCAAAGAATTTCCCTCAAAGTCCACCAGACGATAAGCACCCTTATTTGATGAAAGGTCTGAACCACATGGGTTTGAACTTGACTGCCCCTAGGGGATCCTTATCTTGGTCATAGACCAGGACAAGGTCACCTTCAGAGAAAATCCGAGGATGAACGGACCGATCATACTGACACTTGACTTTTTATTTGTGAGCCTCGTTGGCCAAGGCTGCATCCCGACGTTGCTCATCGAGTTGCTCAAGATATAATGAACACTCCTTAAGTGGTGAAGTGTCTGGCAATAACTGTACTGCCAACTTTAGAGACGGGATTTGACACTCTATAGGCAAGACTGCTTCTAGCCCCTAAACAAGTTGAAAAGGTGAGAAACTGGTTGCAGTCTTAACAGACGTTCGGTAGGCCCATAATGCCAAGTACAACATCAAATGCTAATTTGACTTGGCCGAATTGATCGTTCGCTGCAGAATAGTATTAAGAGACTTATTCACAGCTTCCACCTGGCCGTTCACTTGTGGTTAGTAGGGTGATGAATGTTCTTGAATCAACCCAAGCTTTGACATTAACTCGGACATCATTTTATTCTTAAAGTGACTGTCGTGGTCAGTGACAATCTATCTCGGGACACCGAACCTTGCTATAATCTGGTTAAACAAAAAGAGAGTTTTTGTCTCGCCATCATATTTGAACGTTGGCATAGCCTCGACCCACTTCATGAAGTAGTCTACTGTTACAATGATATAACGGTGCTCCCTTACTGAAGGGGGGTTTCATGTAGTGTAATCAATCCCCCACTTGGTGAAGGGACCAACTGTGATGACGGGAAACATGGGAGCGGGATGTGCCCTCATCTTCCGAGAGAAGATTTGACAAGGGTGGCACTTCTTGACCGATTCAACACAATCTTTGATTAATGTCGACCAAAAGTAATCGACTCGTATAATCTTCTGGGTTGTTTCCAACCTAGACAAATGACCGCCACTTTCTCCAGTGTGGCAATCGTTAAGAACGATTTTATCTTCTTTATTAGTGATACATCAGCGAAGGATACAATCTACACCTCGACGATACAAAGTGTCCTCGAGTATGAGATATTTTTTTCCTGATGGTGTATACGTCGACGCTCATCATGAGAAGCAGAGGCGGGGCACTTCAAAGTCTGGAGGTAGACTAGTATATCTCCATACCAAGGGTCTGAAGACGCGATCAAAAACATGTCTCCTTTAATAGGCGACTCCTTAGGTATAACATCACCTGAATCGACCAGAAGTTCTGAGATGAGTTCCGCAAAGACCAATGACTTTTTGGATTTCGTCGAAACAAAATCCAAGTCAAATTCCTGGAGGATAACTATCCATCTACTAATCTTTCCGTCAATTACACGTCATGTCAACACGTATTGAAACGGATTCACAACGACAATGATGGTGGTCTTGCGAAACAAGATATAATGATGGAGCCGTTGGACAACATGAACTGTTGCCAACGCAAGTTTTTCAACATGAGAATAATTGAGTTATGGTCCAACCAGGCCTCGACTCAGGTAATAAATAATGTTTTCTTCAAGAAAATAATCCTCCTGAACCAAGACCATATCGATGGTCAACTCCACAATGGCCAAGTACAATAAGAAATCTTTATTATAATTGGGTGGTCGAAGTAGAGGGGAAGACGTGAGGGCGTGTTTCAACGCTTTGAAAGAGTGTTGAGTGGCTTCGTCCCAATGGAAAGGAATGCCCTTCTTTAGTAAACGCATGAAACCCTTTGTGATTTCATCATATTTTGTGATGAAACGTCGTAAAAAGTTCTCTTTTCCCTGTAAACTCTGAAGCTGAGGGACTATGCACGGAGGAGGCAACCGAACTATCGCCTCAACCTTTAGAGGATCGAACATGATCCCTATTATCGAAACTATGAAACCTAGAAGACAACCCGACGTCACGCAAAAACTGCATTTGTTCGAATTCAAGTGAATCTGGTAGTAGCGACATCACTTAAAGATAAGTCGGAGGTGTGTGAGATGATCAGTTCTCTTACGAGATCGTGATGCTAAATCATCAATATAGGCCTCGATTATGTGTTTGAGATCATGGAAAGAAAAAGACATGGCCCGCTGAAAAGTAGCTCCAGCATTTTTCAGACCAAAAGGCATCTTCCGATAAGTGAATGTACCCCACGAACAAATGAAAGCGGTTTTGTGTTGTTCTTCGGGTTTGATCTGTATTTGGTTGTATCCCAAAAAACCATCCATGAAAGAAAAGACCTCACAACCTGCGCATTCATCAACGATATAGTCAATAAATGGAGTGGGGAAATTATCCTTTGGACAGACCTTGTTCAAATCACGGAAGTCCGTACATACGCGAATCGTGCCCTATTTTTTGTGGACTAGAACGAGATTTGACACCCATTGAGTCAATTAGATGGGGTAGATGAAACCAACTTTGAGTAGCTTCTCTACTTTAGCCTTAATAGTTTTTGATTTCTTAGGATTAACCGGATGAAGTTTCTGTCAGACCGGCTTAGCGTCAGGATATATCGTGATTTCATGTTCAACGATTCTTGGATCAATGCCTGACATTTCCTAATAAGACTAGGAAAGAATGTCACGAAATTATTTAAATAAACCTGTGTATATTTGAACCTCCTCGGGGGAGAAATCTGCTCTGACGAAGACATTCTCCACAATGTCAGGGGTTCTAGAGATATTAATAGGTATCATTTTATCAATGGTTGCCATATTACCTTCAACGTAAACTACGTGCGTAGCTAAAGGATTGATAGGGAAAGACCTAGCTCCATTCATTGTCAACGTGAATTCACTTGGTTCAATTCTTCTTAACTCTGGGAGAAAATAGGATCTGTGGTGGAGATCGTCCCAGGTTCTGTCTGGACCAGTCATTGCCTCGATAATCACCTCGTCTGAGGGCAAGACTAAGTCTAAAGAATCAGTATCAGCGAGGGAACCTTGAGCCCAAATAGGCTCGAGAACCGGATCTAACTCCTATGCAGGAGTCGAATCGGGGTCGGAGGAAGCTTGTTGGACTATAGAGTACGCAACCTCTGCTGCGGAAAAGGGCATGGCCATGCCATGGTGCCCTGTCCCTTCCACCGTGGTTGATGGGGAAGGAAGAGTCCATGGATCATTAAAGTAAGTCGTGTGGAACGATGAGACTTGAAAAATTTCAGCCCTAGGCTGGTTGGGGACAGCCGATATGTACTTGACATCGTCAGTTGGAGGCGGGTAATCGAAAGTACCCATCAAAGGTGGGAACAAACCAACCCCTACGTTGACGATGTCGGGCTGAGGGTTATCAATCATCAGGACCGTGGATTCCCTTGATGAAGGGTCAGGACGGGAGAAGGATAACTGATCAATGGACATGATCCGACCCTCGTGTGGAAACAACAAAACCTGGAAAACTATCGCAACCACTGCATGCATAGAATAGGTCCAACTCCTTCCTAACAAGAGATTGTAGTTGAGAGGCGCATCGACCATTTCAACCTCAACGCACACGGTCTTTCCTCCTAGCTGCATGACGAAAGAAGGAATGATTCCATGTGGTCGAAACGAATGACCGTTGAAAGCGGTAAGAAGAGTAGGTGATGGAATCAAAATGGGTTGGCCAATGGCCTTCCAACACGCCAACGACATCACACATGTCAAGGCACCCTCATCAACCACCGTGCAAAAAATGTTCCAGGTAAAAGTTTTCGTGGTGTAAGCCACTACTATCTGAAATGCCACGTGGTAGGGGAGACAAGGTTTTAAGTCGGTCGTATCAAGCATGATCGTTCTCGAATTACAAGTTTCAGCAGATCCTAAGGCAGCTAATAGAGTCTTTCTCTGGGAAGGGAAGCTCCGGAGGACCTCCAAAGAAGACATTGCTTAAGGGGTTTGTGACAAATCTTCCACCACAATCTACTTATGGGCGACCCTTGCGTTTGGATCATGGGAAGCTTTCTTGGGCACACCTTTTGGGATGCATGTCATTGTTTCTCCCAACGTATTCTCAATCTGGAGAGGAAGAGGTGGGTTTTTGGCTTCTTTACCCTTCTCAGAGGTGTTTGGAATTCCGTAGTCGTCTGTCCTAGTTGCTATGTGGGAACCACCTTTCAACATATATACATTCGTAGACGAAGGATTACTCAAAGACGGAGGGGGTCCTTGACTGCCCCCATTTGCGCTCGAAGAGGCTTGAGTTAAATTTTTCCATGTTGAAATGGGTTCGTTAACACAACAGGCTATTGTTGCACCAATAACTTTTGGGCCTTGGCAAGTCGAGAGCACAGGTGAGTCGGATGGTCCTCCGTGCAATGGTTACACAGATACTTTGACTTCTTCTTTTCTGTGTTTCCCCCACCAACATTGTTGGTGGGTTTCTTATCCCCCTTACCCTTCTTTCGTTGTTTCTTATTTCCGTCAAGATGTTGGGTGGCCTTCGGGTTTGTCAATTGCACACTGTGTACATCCGATGTTTGGGTAGGGGGAGCAGCCGAACCAGTGGTCTAGCTAGCCGTTTTCTGTTGTATTGGAAATTGTTGCAATTGATTTGACAGCTGATCAGCGGGCTTCGTTTGCGCTGAACCAACAATACCATCGGCATGTGGTCCAGATCTCTGTCTGGTCTTGTCAAGTATTGACTGCGATGCGTCTGAAAAAATTTCGTAAAGTAAACCAGACTAAGAGTAAATCATCTCTAGTTGTTGAGATATCATTATCGCTTCTTCTTCTTAAAAGACCCTCAACGTTGCTACGTCTTTGGATAACTGCGGGACCAAATACTTGAGGAACCACTCTAGCAAAAATGTTGGTGGGGCTAGTACTTTTATTAAACTCTTTCGGTGTCTCCATTCTCGAATGTGATCAGAGATATGGTCTGCCTTTGTCTGCTCAAAGTTGGCCAGCAATTCTATGTCGGCGTTGTATCTCACGGGCAATTGAAAATGGTTTAAGAAAACCATTACCAATTCTCCAAACGTAGAGTATCTTGAGCGGTCGTGCTCAATGTACCATTTCGCAACACTCCCAGTAAGAGTGCATTGAAACAAATGCAATTGTACGAAGTCGTCTCTCAATGAGTTGGATGAGCACCATAGATGGAAGGTAGGCACATGATCGCCTAGATCTTCATTAGGCTTAGCTTCGAACTTTGGAATGTCAGAAGGAAACTTGGTCGTCATAGGAGGCCAACGTGGATCATGACAGATGGGTTTGTTTAGTAACCTTGACAAGTTTGGCAAATGCAAAGTTGTCAGAAATGGAAGTTTGGGTTGTTGGTTATAACCAGGGAAAAAGGAGCCTGGAATTTGGCTAGCACCAGGTTTCTAGGAAAAGTTAGGTTGTTGGCCAGGGTTCTGGTAAAAACCATGGCCATGACCAGTGTATAGATTCTGTTCTTGTTGAGATGTCATCGGCTAACTCTCGTAGTAGGATGTGGAGGGTTTGGCTTGCATTGGATTCCAAGGATTCTGGAAAGGGTTTCCCCCTACCGATCTGACGGGCATAGGTCCTGAGACTTGCCCTGGGTTCCATTGGTTGTAGAAGGGGTTACCCCCAGTCGACATCCCTGAGGAGGGAACTGATCCCTACCATGGATTCCAAGATCCTTGTGAGGAGGGAACTTCCGTGTTTTCCCCCTGTGCAGGAATAGTACCCTGCATAGGATTTTGTTGTCCATAACTAGGGTTTCCCTCGACCGAGACAACAGCTGACGAGAATGCATTATTACCAAACACGCCGAACAAAGAGAACGACAGAGAACCCACCTACGTGGCATTGGAAGAAGGTCCTTGACTACCTGCTCTGGACAGGTTGCAGTTTATGATTGGCCAAACGGGTTGCTGAGAAACGTTGTCGAGCGAGGGAGACGATGGAGGTCTATGACCCCCGCCGTAAGGGAAAGAATTATAGGGGGATGAGGTTCCCCCCATAGACCCTTGTAGAGGAGCGTCAGAGCTCCCTACCCCCAAGCCCATGGTTTGAAGGGTAGAGTAGGACAGGACCGAGTTCATACTAAAGTCAGGAATACCATATGAAAATGGAGGGCCCATCACACTCTGTGTAAGTGATACAGTGATCACTGCCATGGACGGAATCGGACCACTGCCCGAGGTAGAGGCGGTCGATACCATGGTGGCCCAGACCTGCAAAGGTGAGTTAGGAGGCAAAATGCCCCTTGTTGTGATATCCGTAGAGGGAGTATGAGGACTCCCTGACAAAGTAGCAACATTTGTTTCCATTGTTGTTTGCAGGACTATTTGGCGCTCGTGATGCGTTACCCTTGGGGGGGCAAGTTGTATCAAGAGTGGAACCGACAAGTCAATGATCGAAGAGTTATACAGACCAAGAGATTCCGCTCCAAGGTCAGAAATAGTTGGTTCCTCCGAATTCACAAGTTCTTCTCTTGGGGATGGCTTAGGTACAGTTTCATATTGCATGATTTCCTCAAATGACCCTTGCTGGTCAATTCTTCGCCTTAGCGGTGGCGGTGGTGGCTCCACTTCAACCGGCGGTAGGCCCAAAAGCCTTTGTGACCATCAGAGCTCTTGATCTTCCACTGTGTGAGAGATCAACGACAGACTAAGGTTTTTCTAACATTGAAGATCAAACACACTAGAAAAAGTTCCTATGAGATATAACAAGCAAACCACTACAAACTAGTTAGAAGAACAGTTACAACAACCAACACTAGAGAAACTTACCGGTGCAAGTGCAACTTGAATACAGAAGCACCCTCTCAGTGTACTCTACAAAGTGTGGCCCGATGTTTGTCCTAGGTACCATGGTATACCCCACAGTCACCTGTGTAAGTCCCTGATATATAGGCAACTAGATTGCCAACTCGCGAACAACTACTAAGCGGGTATAGTCGACAGTCGGGTGAACCACAATGAGAAGGGCATCAAGCCCAAAACCTATCAAGGGTATTGAAAGCAAGTGTTCTGAAAGACGACTGAGGACCTCAAATGGATTCGAGACCCACGAAGCTTTGTGGCAATTGCGATCAACAGAATCCCAAGATAAGCCCTCTATATGTGTTCCTTCGCTACGATTGGTCCGGCTTTGGAGGGGTTATCTCTGCTACCTTTTCGCACGCGAACTCGTGTTTAGCCCTTGTGTTAGAGGGGGGTCCCGGATAGTTTCCACTTCACTGGACTTATACACTCCCTAGCACAGAATCATATGTTTGTTTTATAGCCCTGAAGAGTTTCCTCTCCAACCTAAAGCAAGGCTCTAACCTAATCTAGTTGATGGACCCTACAAACGTGAAACTCTGATAAATTTCAATTTATCGTTAATTTTAAGTGGTTGTTCTTAAATCAAAGGGGATGAAAATGAAACTGATGGTGTTTGTTAAAGAGATTAAAGAGAAGAACAAATGCTGGAAACAAAAATTACTTCTTTTTTCAATAAATAAAGATTTGCCAATTGAAAATTCTTTAACCAAACTTTTTCGTAACTACTTTTCTCAGATCTTTGAAAAGAAAAACCTAAAAAAATATTTCGCTTGACTACTTGCTACTTAATGTCTTAAGTATTCAATAAAGAACTTAAGAAAACTTTCTTTTTCCTTGATAAATAAAGCAACTAACCTAAACTACTTTTACCAAACAAAAAAAATGTTTTTTTTTTTTATTATTATTTTATGCTTCAAAACAAGAAATTTGAAAATGAATTCTCTTTTTTTCTTCTAAAGAAAAAAAGGGAAAAATGAAGACAAGACAAGGCCAAGAAATGACTTCTAGCCCCACCACAGATTGCAGGAAGTCACTGACAATACCAAAAGGGCATATCAGAACCGACTCACTAACTAGTCCAAAAAACCCTAGTAAAGAAAACACAAGAAATCTTTAATAAAGAAAAGCTAAACTGAGGTCGGACCTAAGCTACAGACTGCTATAACAAAGGCCAGAACTAGATCAAGAAAACCCCTGAAAAGTATGACTTATGACAGGGAAGAGGTTGACTGCCTCTTCTCTAAAAATTATTTTCTCAACACAGGCACGCTATTGACACTTCAGCAACCTGCGTATGTACGCAGGTTGTCCAAAGGTAGGGCACGTATGTACACGTGCAGACCCACTACAAGCCACGTACACCTCTGTAACTTTCTAAAAAATGAAAACAACAGTCACGCTGACAAGGCAGGGAGTGCTGGTATGGAAGACCAGAATCCCTTAAAGACTCAGACACATACAAAAACTCAAAAAAGGTCGTTAAACTAATTAAAGAACCCAAAAATATCCCCTAAAAACCCTAGAGGCTCCCTAGTATGGTCGTCAATTCTTCTATAGTGGGAAAACCCAGTATGGACTACACTAGGGTTCTAAAGTGCAGGCAGAGCTAACCGTCTAAAGTCTCTTACTTTTAACAACTATCCCGACAGTACCCCACAATCATACATAAGATGCAAAGTATAGGGATCTGATAGGCTTACCTTAAACCCCGCGTCCGGTGTCGATCCCTTTGCGCTCCGTTGTTTCCCGACTGCAGATCTCCTCCCCAGGCCAACCTGCATTCAACAAAATACAAACAAGAAACTACAAGCATGCATTCTATATAATGATTAGTGGGTTAGATATCATAACAAAATATAAGTAAATCATAAAGATTGAAGATATCATTTGGCGAGACAGAAAAATTACTTCTTTATATTAATCTCACAGAGTAGCTTACAATATGAGACCGACAACTGCTCCTCGAACTCAGTCTTGGGCTCCTCTTCACCAAGCTCCAACTGCTTCCATGTATCTTTCTCCTCTTCAGTTCTCTCCAGGGAAATGGCAAAGGTTTTGCAATGGAGGAAAAAGGGTTGGAATAAGGAATTTTGGGTCAAACTCACAATGTGGTGGCAAATAATTGGGGCAAGGGGGAATACTAAAATGGGAAGAGTTTCTTTTCTCTCATGCTTCTTGTTGGAATGGGACCCCAACACCTTCTTTTATATGCCAAAAAGATAGTTATTCGGTTGGGTGACCGACTATGGGCGGTCAATTGGTTAGGACACTACCCAAAAGCTCGTATCCCCTTGCAACTTTTTATTTTTTGCAATTTTGTGAGTATACGCGGGCTGTAATGGTGCAGCTGGCATAAGTATGCGAGTTGTAGAGGTGCACCAAGCGTGTGTATGTGGGCAGTAGTGGTGCAGGGCGCGTACAACTTCAAAAACATGGTTTTTTAGAAGAGTTATTCAGTGATGGCTTTGGCAAAAGTAGTAAGTAAGATGGCCTGATGCCAGGTATGCATGTATGGTGCAATTTAGGATTATAACAAAATCCAAAAGTGGTGCTACCGGTAGCACCCTTTTCTTGGAGGTGGTTAAAATTATGACTTGTTTGAAACTTTACCCTTGACATTACGAACAGAACCCTGAAACTAACCCTTGAATCGAAAAGTGATGCTACCAATAGCACCACTTTTTGTTTAGAGTTAAAATTATGACCTAATTGAAATTGTGGCCTTGAACACTGCCACCATTTTTTTTTTAGTTAAAACTATGACCTAATTGAAATTGTGGCCTTGACCATTGGAAACACTTTTTTTTTAGTTAAAACTATGAACTAAATGAAACTATGGCCTTGACCACAAACACCATTTGTTTTTGAGTAAAAACTATGACCTAATTGAAATTGTGGCCTTAACCACTGGCACCACCACAAA
>SNQJ01S0144260.1:0-13278 GCA_010110895.2 Picea sitchensis
AAGCAAAAAACATTAAACAAAGCCAGGAACCAGTAAAACCTAAACATCCGGAGCGCCGTCATCATCCCTCGCCTGCCAGTTGTGCCCTGCTGGAATCGCAAACTCCTGAGCGCACATGGGACATTTGTGCTGAGCTGGAGCTCTAGAGAACACGCTGAGGAGGATATCTAAGCGCTGGCTCATGAGGAGCGTTCTGAGCTCCATGTCGGCCAGGTGGCTGCGCAGCTCGAAGATTAAGGACATGTGCTCATCGTTCAAAAGAAAACCATGCATGCCACCTTCCCAGCCGATGCCGTCCTCTGCCGCTCCCGCATCCCTTTCCTTTTCCGACTCGTCCGCATCTTTCCTCTGTTCCTCACTAGCTTTGTTGTCCATGGGCTGCTCGGCTTGGAATGATGGCAGTTCTTCCTGCCAAGGAATTTCTTCAATTGGACATCCAGGGGTGTCGTCTGCACTGTGTGAGGTTCGAACTGGGACCTCCAAGGCTTGTGGCATTACAGTACATGGCGGGTCATCTTGTGGCATCTCGAAGCATGGCAGCTCCTCCTCTATGATGCATATGGACAACTCGACCGAAGGTTCCACATCCCTTTCGTTACTCACCCCAGGCTTCATCCCATCCCGACTGCAACCAGCCTTCTGCTCAGCCATGGAGTCGAGTAACAATCGTCTCTCTGCACGGGCTCTTCTACGCATGATTGAGGACGCCAGAGACATTGCTCTCTCCATTTCCTGCTTCCTACGACGCTGCTCCCTGTGAGAAATCCAGGCAGAGCCTCGACGAGGCCTTCCTCGCTCACGGACCATTGAAACCAGGTGGTTCGAGCAGGGAGCAAGAGAGAACCTCACAAGTCCAGGATTCACCAACCAGAACAACAACCAGAACAGGTCCTGATCCAAACGTCTCAGCTTAAAATTCTCCCAGACCACCGAGCTCTGGAATGCCACCCCAAAACGCATGGAATGAATGTTTAACGGGCGGGCACGCATGAAATGAATGTTTAACGGGCGGGCAAACATCAATTCGAAGTAATAACTAGACTCCATTAAAACATGTCATTCCGCATCCATGACCGGACTGAAACCGCGAGAGGAGTAAATGGTCGCGCGAGGGAACCTCGCCGTCGTATGATCTCTGCGATGGCTTGCCCCCATTGTAAATGCTAGTTTGTGGGTGGCTTCCATCCGCAGTTAAGCCCGCATTTAGTGGTTGTCCAGGTGTCAATGACCCTTTGTGTCGTGTCACCCCATCCGGGTCAAAACATATGAAATATAAAAAATAACATATATATTAAATAAAAATTAAAATAAAACATAAAAATATATACATGATAAACAAACATAAAAACATAAAACAAAAAGCGTAAAACATTAAAAAGAATATACCAAATTTAAAATTAAATTAAAACATCGCACAAAACATATATAAAACAATAAAAGAAAGTAATAAAACAAAAATAAAAATTAACACTATCTTTTGCCTCTACCCACCTGCAACTTCTCACATCACATCCCAATAAAACTAAATCAAATGGCCTTAAATAATTACAGACCCCCCCTTGCCATCCTAAGTTTAACGAGAGGGGATTCTAGAATGAGTTGTTTCATGAAACAACTCAAGGAAAGGTGTCATATACATAAGAAAATGGAGCCTTCCCCCCCAAAACCTCTTGCACACCTTAGGGGGGGTCCATAATACTGCCTTCCCCCAAAAAAACCACTTTTCCCTTTTTTTTTTTAATAATTAATAATTAATACTAAATAAAAAATAAAAACTTAGAAAAAATTAAAGTGGAAAACAAAAATGAATTTTGAGAAGATGAGAGAGTATTTTCTCCATAATGGGATGAAGAACAAAACCTCTCTCATTTTTTCACAAAGCACCATTTGGGAGAGAGAGTTTCAGTTTCTGCCTTTCAACCTCAATTTTCAGATTTTTGGTTTTCCTATTACAATCCCAATTTTGATGGAGTTGTTATGGCGAGTGAGAGGAAAATTTGGAAAAACCAAAGGAGGTTTTTTTTCCATCACATGCCCATATGTAAAATAACCGACTTCATTTTTTTCCTATGTTTCATCATTGAAGAGAAAAATATGTCCAGATTGCATTCCCTTTTGTAGAATTAATCTCGCTCTTTCATGGAAGACAGCTTCAGAAATTCTGGGATTGTGGCTATTTTGGCTGAGACGGGTTGAATCTGACTCCTAAAAATTTTGGGGATCTATCCTCATTTATCCATATGATTTTAATGCATTTTTTTATTTATTTTGACCCAAGAATAGAGGGACTATACTGAACTTTGTATCAGAGCTCACAAAGCTTTATGTATTTCAACAATCCAATAATATAGTCACAACAACTACACGATTCATATGTCATTTTTGGTGGTGATGTTTTTATTATTCAATGTAATTTGTTTCCCCATTGTATTTCTTTAGTTATTCATACTCTGAATTATGCAAAAAAACTCAAAGAACATAATTTGTTGAGACATACACTCTATTTCTAGCTTTGACATAATTGTCAATTTTTTCTTCTCAATGGTTAATTTCAGGATTCTGATTGCCTTGTTATTGCCTGGTCCTCTCACCTTCCTCCTCTAAATCGAAAATCAAATTCTAATAATCCAACAAGAGTGCCTACCTTCCCCTGTAAGTACTCTCTATATAACTTGCCTTTTATTGAACTTCAGGTTGTGACCACATTACCCAATGGACCTTTTTTTCTCCTGTTCCAGCCAATCATTTAAAATCCAAACTCTGAGCCCATTAATTAGCCTAATATCTATTCAAACAAATCTATCACACAGAGAGATCCCTCCTCCCATTCTTGAGGGTTATATCCAAGACTCAAGTGATTTCTTATGTTGCCTCCGGGTGGATCACCTTCACGTACATGGAAAATTGGCTGTAATGATAATGTATCGGCAAACCATACTGGGGAATTTTTTTAGTAGTGCACTTCAAGTTCTATATCTGATCACTGATTGTATCAAATGAGCAGCATTGTATAGGCTAACATCATCTCACTTGAAACCCAATCTCCGATCAATCTTCATTCAAAGAATCCACTAGATGAAGAACCTGAATTATGACCAAGAAACCTAGAAAGATCAGGTACTCAAGCTCAATTTGTATCTAAGACATCTTTGGTTTTATCTTCAATTATGCTTTGTCTTATTCTAAGACTTATCAAAAGTATATTGTTGAAGATTATATTGACCACATGTTGATTGATGAGTTGTTACACCTCAAAATTACTTCACTTCGATAGTGTCGCAAGTGTCATCATTTAGTGTTGTAAGTGTCGATCTTGTCCACAAGTGTCGTGATCTTGACTATGGGTGCTGCAAGTGTCACAAACATCATAATCGGCCATATTTCATATTTCATGCCTCTAACGCATATCATGAAGACACTTAAGACACCCCAAAGGGTGGTTTGGAAGAAGGGAGAATCACTTGGCAAGAAGTACAAGCCCTTGCCATTGGAAAAACCACAAAAATCAATTTTGAGAGTAGCTACCCCTACCCATTGTTAGAGATAGCACCTTGATCCTGCTAAGAACCAAACATCAATATAGCATAGAAAACCTCAGAAAACTACCAACGCCTTGAAAGAGATAATTTCATAATAAGCCTCTTCAAGGGGAACCCTCCTTTACCCCAATTCTAAATGTTCAAGTACAAGATGATTCAAACAAAAATGTCTCATTGGTATATAGGAGACTAGGAGGTATACTCACAACTAATGGCCTAACCGCATAACAAATAACATTACTAATCTAATATGCCCCAATTAAGGGGTAATAATAACATAACACTAATCTAATATGCCCCCACTAAGGTAATGAGCCAATATTAGGGCCATGCCCCTCCTGAGACAAGTGTTTTCAAGAACACTTGAGGCAACTCGATCTTGAGACAAAGACTCATCTTCCCAAGTGGAATCTTCAATGATAGTTTCCTCCATTTAATGAGATAATTTGAAATGGATATATCCCTACCATAATTTCAGTCAGTGGTGGATTTAGGCTCTAACATGATTTTTCCTTCCTCATCAAGTTCTCAAAATATAGTTTGAAACCCGGACTTGTCGCCTATAACCTTCTTTAATCATGAAACATGGAAATCGGGGTGTAATTTGAAGATGCAAGCAGCCCAATCTAGGCTATAGTACCAATATTTTGCAAACACCTTATAACGGCTATATTACTTTGCGGATAATTTTATTATCTTTCTTGACTTGTTTGAGGGGATGCCTGCTTGTATGGTTGTAGTCTTAAAATACCTCCAATCCCCTACTCAAAATTTCTTTTCTTCATTATGATTTTGATCTGCTTTGTTGTTTCATGCAATTCTATGCCATGGTCGTTATCCTAATATTTGGAGAATTTTTTATTGATTCTCGATTTGACCTTCCACTGCTTGAACCTTTTAGATTTTCTTTGTAGAAGAAGTGATTGAAGGAGTGGTGGTATCCATAAAGTGCCATAAATGGTGGCCTTTTGTTGCAGTGTGAAAAAGAAGTGTTATACCACCATTCTCGCATATAAATCCATTTGTTACAAGTGTTTGTTTATCGAGACAAAACAACGAAGGTATCCTTCCAAACATTAGTTCACTATCTCACTTTGTCCATCGGATTGAGGATGATAGGGTGAGCTTATGCTGAATTGAGTACCCAAACAAGAAAAATAATTCTGGTCCAAAAATGTCTAGTGAATATGGGATCTCTCATACTCTCATACAATCTTTGGCTGCTATGTAGTTTTCAAACTACCTATGAATGTGGAAAGTAACCTGTATTAGCTTTGAAGGGATGTGAGAGAGTGCAATGTTGTTCATACTTGGCTCTCAACCTATCAATAATCACTATGATGACACTCTTTTCCTTCAGATTTTGTAACCCTGTGATGAAATACATGGAAACTCCTCCCAAAGAATAATTTGGGATGGATAATGTTGTAAAAGACCCAATCTTAATTGAGCTTCACCTTATTTTGTTGGCAAACCACACATTCTTCCAAAAACCTTTGAACATTAGTTTTGCCATCCCAAAAATCCTTTCTTGACTCTATGGTAGGTTTTCAAACTTTCGAAAGTGCCCTCCCACACCGAGAGAGGTGTGAAATTACAATAGTACCTTTTGTTTGAGTTGGGAGTTCTTACATGAATATAAGCATCTTTGCACCATAGTGAATCATTTTCCATGTAAATATATCTGATGCACTCAAATCCTACTCAGTAACCTTTGAATGAGAGTCCACACCTTTTCTTCATTTTCCCATTCATCCTTTGCTTCTATTATCCAATCGGTTGGATGATCGAGATAGCACAAACAAAGGTATCAACATCTCTATCCTTTCTTGAGAGTGTGCATCCCACAAATATTTTTCTTTTCCCCTTTATGTGACGCATTTCAAAACATATGGTCCCAATATCTTGGTTACCCATTTTTGTTGTTTTCTTTTCCAAGATAGTCTTGTTCCAAGAAGTATTTAAGACTATCATGATCTGCTTTGACCTTGAAGTGCCTACCCATTAGGTAAGGACACAATTTCTCAATGCATGTAGTATTTCAATAATTTCCTTCTCATAAATGGGAGCCCAGGTCCCTTCCCTGAGTGGTCGTGAATTTCTCAAAAGCTAGGACCTTCCTTCTTGCATTAGGGATAGCACCAATTCCATTTCTAGGCATCACATTCCATAATAAAGGTTTTTGTGAAGTCTCGAGTGCTCAAGACAGAGTCGCATACATCACCTCTTTAAGTTGTTCAAAAATATTTAGTTGCCTCGAGTCCATGAAATGCATCCTTCTTAGTTAGTACACAAAGGTGCTATTATTCTCCATAGTTCAACAAACTTATGGTAGTAACTTGTCAAACCCAAAAATCCTCTAAGTATTCTTTAATGTTTTAGAATCACCCAAATTCATCATGGTCTTTAATCTTGTTGTATCTACCTTGACACCTTCATGAGATACCATGACCCAAATACTCTACCTTTTACTCCAAAGAAACATTTGATGTATTTCATATAGTTGTTGTTCCTTTAGTAGTTGTAGCATCCTTGTCAACATGTTGCACATGATCCCTCCCAAGATTTGCTATAGATTAGTATATCATCAAAAATACTAACACAAATTTTCAATGAAGGCCTGAAAACATAATTCATCAACCCTTGGAATGGAAGGCGCAATTTGTGGCACAAAAGGTGCTAACCTGCACTCATAATGGCCTCATGAGTTCGTAATGTTGTTTTTGGATATCTTTTTCCTTCATTCTGATATGATGATACCCTGAACGGAGATCTAATTTTTGAAATAGATTGCTCCATGTAGTTCATTCAATAATTCATCAATCATGGGAATGGGAAATTATCTTTAATAGTGATCTTGTTGAGCTCTCTATAATTTGGACATACACCATGAGCTATCCTTTCTTGAATACCATTACTAATCGGTGTAGAGTAAGAACTTGGCTTGTGGTCTAATAATGCCAACCTCTAACATTTCTACATGTGCTCAATTTCACCTCTTCTGCATAAGGGTATCCGGCCATTCGATGTTATGAGGAACTCTCCCAGGAATTAGTTGAATTTTATGATCATGATTTCTAGTGGGTGGAGACCTTTGGGAATATCTTCAAATACTTTGGATTTCTTAGACAATGATCCTTTGAGATCTTGAGAATAGATGTCTTAGATGTTTGAACATCTAGTGAGCATAGTTGCAATAATGCCTTGATGCCCTTTTCAATAATTCGCCATGCCGCTAGATCTTTATCACCCACCTGGTTTCCCTTAGATACCTCTAACCTCAATTTATTTTCCTTCCAGAAAATTTCATGAAAATTTTCTGAAAATTAAAAGCCATTCCTAATTATTGTAACCATTGGATTCTAGTACAACATCTGCATTCACCCATGGGTATAACAATCATTGACCATTCATTACATATTCCCCATAGTAAGATTAATTCCATTTCCTCGAGCAATTGATAGTTCCCTCCATCCGCAATCATTACTTTAAACTCAATCGGATATACAAAGAAATTGAGATCTTTGGCTAATTTATAGTGAATGTGAAATTATGAGTACCGCCACAATCAATTAGGACTATTACCTTTTTCTTTTATGTATCCTTCGATCTGAGGGCTCAGGAGTGATAATTCTAGCCAATGCATACACAATATCGTGGAGTCATCCCCCTTGTGATGAAATTGCTTCTACATTTTCATCTTGAGATGGTTCTGTTCTTGTTCTTCTTCCTCTTCACAATCTATGTAGAATAATCACTTCTTTTTCACCACACTTATGTCCTCACTGTATTCTTGTTTGTCACAACCAGCATAAACCTTTTCTTTTCTCCAATTGTTGAGGTGTCAACCTTGTAGGTTGAGGTGTTTTAGGAGAAGGAGGATTGTTCTCTATATAGATGCTAGGATAGGGTCCCTTCTAGTAGCCATAGCCGTATTTTTGTTTTCTCACTTGCCACCTTAAATGACATTCTCCAATGATTTGGGTTCCCAAAGGAGAAACTCATGTTGAATGTTATCTCAAAGTTCCTATGAATACATCAATCAAGTGCTCATCCTGAATATCGGTTAACTTTATATTCAAATCTTTGGAAGTTCTCAATGTGCTCGTAACTGAACTCCATTTGCTTGAGATTATCAATTGACAAGAAGGTATTGCTCCTTTTATCCTCATGGTGTGCTATCATTTTTCATGAAAATTGTCCAAGGACGAGTGATTTGCGAGAAAAAGCCATTGATATAAAACAAATTGATTAGGTTCTAAATATAAAGAAGCAATTGCATCTTTTTGTATGTGGTACTATGGAGATCAACGAATTGCTCCATCTGAAGTATCCATGATTGGGTCCTTGCCATCAAACTCTCATGTCAATCTTAGGAATCTAGGTTGGTCTTCAAACCAAAGTTTGATTTTCTCCATTCTTGATTCTCCACCTTCCTTGTGTCCACACATTCATGAATTTCATGTATGTAATTTTCACTTTCAGTGTCTTCATGAAATTTTCAATACTTCCATGATATCTCCCTTAAACCATCTATCTTAGTGTCCAACTTAGCTTCCATTGAATCCATCTTAGAATCCAACTTAGATTCCATTGAATCCATCTTATATCCAACTTAGCTTCCATTGAATGCACTTAGCTTCCATTGAATCCATCTTTAGCTTCCATTGAATCCATCTTATTTTGTAGTTCATTTTATGTCCCTGCACGCATTTTCACCTTCATCAAGAGTCCAAGTAGGATTTTCTCTCGAGGGATTATTTGGTGCAGAAGTCTCTTTGGGTGTTATGTTGACCAAGTATCACTTTTTGAACCTTTGATTTTGAGGTGGTTTTGCTAGACAATATTTCTTTGTTGTATCTCCACTTTTGGCCCCTTTCCGGTATGAAACTTTCATGTATTTCTTCTATATTTCTTTCTCCTGCACCTAGGTCTGATCAAAATTGATGTGCCAAGTGGAATTTACTTCATCTCCCACAACTTGTTTCCATTTTGGCCTCTCCTGTGAGATCTCACTGTATAGTGTGCCCTTTCGCATAAAATAATTGATATAAAATTCTGAAAATTGGGCACCTCAAAATATTCTCACACAAGACCTATTCATGATCCAATGCAATACATCCCACACAATTTGGATAATTCTTGGTGGCTAGGTTATGATTTTTATCTGAACATCTTCTTGAGACTAGTCGAGGGGACTAGCCGATAATTCCTTACACATGGTGTATCTACAAATTTAAGATTACCTAGAAGCTTACCTTTCTACCACATATACATTGCTACTTCTATAAATGGCTCCAGAGTTCAGGGTCTGAAACATTACAGAAATTGTTTTATAGTGACAATTCCACAATGACGCATTTCGTGATGATTCCGTAACCCTATCTTGTACGTGTTGTATCTTCCGAAAGTATAAGGCCTCGTGGGTTTCGAGTATTGAACCCAACATACCTTGATCCATCTTCTAAATATTCCAAGCCGTTCCTTCGAAACATTATAGAAAACATGCTATAGAAAAATTCCATGGTGTCTCGTATGTAGCAGCAAAACCTCAAGACCTTGAGATTGGATACCATATGTTAAGAACCAAACATCAATATAGCATAGAAAACCAGAAAAAGTGTACTCAATGCCTTGAAAAAGAGATAATTTCAGATAATAAGTCTCTTCAAGGGGGAAACCTCCTTACCCCCACTTAAATGTTCAAGTACAAGATGATTCAATGAAAATGTCTCCTCGGTATATTAGGAGACTAGAGGTATAATTACAACCAATGGCCCAAATGGCTACCCGACATAAATAAAATAACATTACTAATCTAATATGCCCCAATTAAGGGGTAATAAATAACATTACTAATCTAATATGCCCCAATTAAGGGGTAATGAGCCAATATTAGGGCTTAACAGAGCCTCTTTGTGGAGTGTTTGAGCGCCCTGTGCACCCATTTGGGGGAGTGCTACCCTGTTTTGAGAAAATTCTAGGTTTGTTGAGGAAAATTAGGGAAAAATCCCTCAATTCATGAATGTAGTTGGATTTGAATAGATGGTCAGGGCATTATATTAGGGGAGATCCTCAATTGAAGGAGAGGAATCCTCAACTCATCCCAAAGATCTCTCAAGTGCTTGGACTCCTCCAAGGTTATGTAAGGAGGCCTTCTCATGGTGAAAGGAACAATGAAAATTGAGAATTACATAAAACTTATGATCTCATGAGTGAGATTTCATCAAATAAATCAGTGGAGATTTATTGATAAAAGGGGTTGGACAAGGAGAACTGGAGGAATTTTTTGCACCTTCATTGAAAGGATTGTAAGTACATTTACTTGTTCTCATTTATAATCAATGCTTGGCATGTTTCATTCAAACTTGTACTTGTTCCATATAAGTTTGTCTACAATACATGTATCTATGATTGAGCTAATATCAGTAGAGTAGGAAGTCCATTGTATCTTTGTTTGTTTTGCAGGACCTATCAAGGAGCTCAAGATCGAAGCTCAGCCTGGACTTTGCAGGGACCAATTTCATTCATAAGGTACATATCTTTCTCCTTCTCCTTCATTCATTAGCTTGATTAGATCTAAAATGAAGTCATTTCCCATGTTAAGAACTTTCTGTCTTGGCCTTAGGAGTCTAGAGACCAAGAGGGAATCCACTTGTCTGCAGGGGGATTCACCTACAACAAAAATTGGCGACTCCACTGGGAGGAGCTCTGATTTTTGTTTCCATTCTGAGATCTTGTTTTGGCCCTTTGCCCACTGATTTGATCTAATCCATATTTTCATCTTGATTCTTATATTGTTTTGATTGCTTCATTATGTCATTAGGATCACTCTGATTGACTGAATTCCCTTCATTTTTTGAGTTTTTTGACATTTTTCTGCATTTTTGGAGCATAGCGCTCCCCCCTTTTTGCTTTCAGAGCCCTAGAACTCCCCTGTAGACTTACAGAGACTGCGCAAACTCCCTGGTGCCCCTTATAGCAGAGTGTTATCCCCTTTTCTGTGAGAAATTCTCCAAAATTTGCATTTTCTGAAGTTATTTCTGGGTTTTGGCATTTTCTCGGGGTCCCATACTCTCAGTCCATCTTGATATTAGCTTTCAAACACCATTCTTTCTGAGAATTCATCTTCTTTTGTTTGGATTTTTGACATTTTTCCTTTCTTTGCAATAACTCTTTGTCTTTGTTGACCTAGAGTTAACTTGTTGTTTTCTTCTCCTTTATCTTATTAAGTGAAAACTTTTGTGAACAAATCCAAAGCTATGTGAACCTTTTCATTTGATCTTTGAGGTCAACTTTCCATAATTTCTCTTTTTATTTGAGGTTTTTGGTTCTTGTTTGCAATTTTATTATCTTTGTCCTTCTTGTCTATTTCATGACGAGACTGTGTCTTTGTTTTGTGTGAGGTTTTCTTTTGACTATTAATCTTGAAGTTTGATTGGAATTTAGAAGTCTTGCATCTGATTATCATTCACATAGAAACAAAAGGACAAATTTTAGTTATTGGTTTGAATATTAGAAGGCATTTATGAAATTTTTAGCATTGCATGGGATTTCATTGAGAAACACTTGTATGAGGACATTGCATCTTTTTGTTTGATAGTGAAAACAACTTTCTCTCTTTCCCTTAAATAGTCATTCATCGAAAGACAAGATTGTTTATCATCTTCTTATGTATTTTTTGGGATTTGAGTCATCATACCATCAATTTCATTGTCATGCAACCTTTGAGTAAAGAACAACCATAAAATCAACGCTAATTAAAAATTATCTAGAAATTTTTTGTTTTTAGGATCTTCCACCAACATTAGACTAGGATTAGCACTTTGGATTAGCCTGTGAGTACATCTCTCCAAAGTTTTCAAAATGAACATTAGCATCATGAGATAGGGAGATTCAAATCCAATTGTCGTATAGGCTTTTTGGGATCCCCCTATCACACAGGGGTTACACACGAGGTCACATTTTGGTGAGTTACGGAGATTATCTCTTCATGGTTCAACTATTTGTAGTGGTCGGATCGTATATTGGGGGTCACTTGAAGGTATACCCATGACTATGTGTGGGAGCCTCTCATGTTGTTTTCGGACTTGTTAGCCTACCCATACGTTTGAACCGGACTACCAATTGTACCTGCCCAAGGTATGACTTTGATTTGGTGTCCTTAGTTTCCATAATCCTTAGGTACTTACACAAGGTGATGGTGAAGGGAAGTCTCACTATACCTGGGACATACATTGGTCAAACTCACTCGGGATCCTTGGAGGGTAAATCCATAATTACTGTGTGGAAGCTTGCACCAAGGTGAAAGTCTATTAAGTAGGTCACCATTGTAACTATTCCACCATATCCTAGCCCCTTATTGACTTGGTCACATGACGTTGGATTTCATCACAAACTAGTACGATCATCGAGAGAAGTCTTGTTTGCTTGGTTTTGATTCATATATTTTATTAGTGTATGATTGTTTCTTTTTGTTAGTTGGCCCTAGATTTTTAGCATGTACTCTTATTCTCCAAAATTGAGCCTGTAGATGATAAAGGTCTTTGCCAATCATGTAGGATGCAAGGGATGCCTCCGAAAGGCTACCAACACTTACCTCCTAACCCTCCATAAGACAAATACCGTGGAGAGGTAAAAAATAAATCTGACGTTGGAAGTGTTGTTGCTCCTCTATTAGATAACTTAGAAGGCGCTTTGGTTATGGTTGAGAATCCCACTCCTCACACTACATCTATGTCACTAACCCCTCTTGAACCACGTTTTCTTCATTTAGATTCCCTTGGGAACGTCATAGACGAAGAGGTCCCATGATTACCGAAGATAAATGTTACTAAAACATATATGGGATCCACATAACCAAACTTTCATGATGAGTATAGGAATCATGTTCATCCTAGCACTACAGTAGATACAAATCCCACACCTACTCATTCTGTATGGAGGACTTCATCGGGATGTGATCTCTATGAGCATTTCGAATCCTTTCGACAACCATTTCATCCTCATGACCCTCCTGGTGAAACATGGCCATCCAGTCAAAACATGAATCACCCTGTTGATCAGGTCATTAACCCTACTGTTGCATCAGCACAAGTCTATCCTAATGTTAGACTCATCACCTCTACTCCTTCTCAAGGCACTTTGATCCCTACCCCCGACTTTACAAGATTTCACTTTACAACTCCACATGTTCTGCACGATCCTGCTGGGACATCTTTTCACCCAAGAATGCAAACCCTTTCCAGCCAAATACAACTGGTTGGAGGGAAACCACCATCTAGCAAACCTTTCCTTCCTAGAAGACCATCACTCTATGGAGGGCCTACCCCTCCCAGGGGACAACCCCCTTTTCATGCTCCTCCTGGAGGGCAACCTCCCTTTTCTATTCATACCCCGGTCATTAATCCACCATTGGCAGGGGGACAACCTTCGTTTGTTGGAAACCCTTCACAATCCTGGGGAGTCTCTTCAAGAGGCACTTTTACCTAACCCCACATTGGGGGGAATTCATATCCTAACCCACAATGAGGAGTATCAATTCCTATTCCTTCCATAACATCTTATGGACAACCTTATCCAGGTGGCATCCCAAACACCACTTGGAGTCCTCAGGGACAACAACTTTATCCTCCTCATGGGTCTAATATGTATCCACCTATAGGATCTACTCCCTACCATCCTCAAGGGAAAAATGTTTGTCCTCCTTATGGGAAAGCAAATCACCCTACCTATAATG
>SNQJ01S0144260.1:37600-51172 GCA_010110895.2 Picea sitchensis
CACTTTCGTATTTTTGGTTCACGAGCATGGGCTCACATTCCAACAGATAAGAGGAAGGATTTGGAGCCTCAAAGTGTTGAATGCATATTTTTTGGAGATCATGAAGGTGTCAAAGGATATATATTTTTGGACTCTCACACTGAAAATTTCATTCTAGCTCGAAGTGTGAAGTTTGAATAAGAATCACTGCATGATTTTTCATAAGACCCTGCAGAGGAACCTCTTATTGTCACTGATGAGGAGTCAAAAACTTATTTGAACACTTAATAAAAGCCATTAGAGCAGAATTTCAGGTCTGATACATAGGATGAGGAGTAGTTCATGTCTTCTCCAACTCAGTTGCCAACTTGGGTAAAGAAAACCCTGCAAGATGCGGGTGAACTAGTCGATGATCCTGCGGATACAAGAAGGACTAGATCACAATTTTTTAGGGATCCTCAAGCCATGGCTTCCACATAAAATTTGATGCCCATACATTGCTATATTTCACTTGTTTCAGATGCAAAGTCACCCTCTGAGGTTGTAGACATCTTCACCAAGTCCTTCACTGAAAAGAAATTTTCAGAATTGAGAGCTATGCTTGGAGTGGTGGAGACAATTGAGTAGGTCACTTTTGGCCACTCAGCATTTTTTTCCTCTTTTTTTTTGGGGGGTGGGGGGGGGTGGTTTTCCACAAGGTTTTCCCTCTTTCCTCTTTTCATGAGGAATTCTTTTATGTAATGAGCACCTAAAATGGCCAAGTTGTCGGGACTCAAATTTTTTGTCATTACAGTTAGGCTTAAAGGGGGGTGTTGGAGAATAATCCTAACTTACATTAGTTTATACCTATATTGTACTCCTAGATCTTGGTTAATACATTAATTTACACTTTATTTCACCTAATTTTTCCACATAGAGAAGAAGGGCGCCTCATCCCTAGATTTTAGGGAAAACTGCTAATTTCAGATCAAGATTCAACTCTCGGTTCTTGATTTTCTTGATTTATTCAAACTCCCCCACGCAAAAATCATATATTATTTGGGAATGAAAACATCCTCTTTGAGTGAGAGATTTATTCCTTAATTAATGATTTTTTCCGTTACTATTATTAGTAACTACTATTTCGGATCAATTAAGTGAGTTGGAACTGCTTCTCTTGTCAGTTAAGTGAGCTTAAGTGAGATAATGTGCATAACTTAACTCTTGTGGAAATTAATGAGTGTGTGACATGTATATTTAGTGGTATAGGTCTAACTATGTGGTCCCCCTTAGCTTATGACACCTATTTTAGCTATTTCTAGCTTTTTTTGACTAGAATTTCTATGTTGGAAATTCTATTTATTCACCTCCTCTCTTCTTTTTGAGGATAGTTGCTCATGTATATTCATTTTTTATTAATATAATTCTCTAATTTATGGAGAAAAATATTTTTCTCATCTCTTGAATATCAACAAATTGCATGTTTTCAGTTTAACTAGAATTCTAGACCTATCGGGGTTTATGCAGGAATTCTACAAAGGCTCCTCCCAAGGGGTCATAAGATAATTGGAATACACGCTGAGACTGGAACATGTCATCAAAATGACAATGAAGAAGGATTTCTTCCAACCTTCATCATTTGGAGATATAGAGGCAAGCACAAGGTCCATGATGACACTCCCACAGTGGGGAGATATCTTTAAAATGATCAGCCAAGAGGAATACCCAGAATACATCCCACACATTGATCTCGATGTCAGATATCTCGACGATGAATTGTTCCCAAACATATGAAAGTCATTCCTGCATATGGTGGCTAGAAAAACCCATGTCTTCCACTGTGTCAAACTCGTGAAGTGGATAATTTACCACACAGACACACATAAATTTTTGTTCAATGATGAAAATGGTGGGTGTGTCGAAGTTTTCCTTCCGATGGAGGTCCAGAAATATTACAAGCTTAGAGACCCTAAGGAGCAGATAAACATAGATTTCATTGTAAAATTCTACGAGCACCATGACATCAATCAGGTGATGGCCTTATGGTGGAGAGAAGATAAGAAATACACCAACTGGAGCACCAGATGGTACCAGACGACCAACTTGAAGGAGCCATACATATACCTGATGGCTCTTATATGCCGATTATATGGAGAGAAGGATTGCTCCATATTTTCAGAGGCATGGATGCCCTTATCTTACACAATGGAAATTTCTGAAGCGACTTCAATTGGGGAACAATAATTTCTAAGAAACTGAGCATCTGCATACAACAGGATCAGATGTCGAAGGAAGGAGAGACACTAGCCTTCTACATGGTTTCATATTTACTTGATGTCATGTGTGCCAAAAAAAAAATCCAGCACGAACCTGAGTTGGCATGTTGCATAGCTCCCGGTCCATGTATATTTCAACATCCTATGGGAGAACAGGTAAAATAAATATTACTCCCTCATATGCGATGAATTCATCGCACGTATTTATTTCATTATTTTCAAGAAAGAATGCCTGAGACTATCAGTTGTCGCCAAAAAGATGATATCAAAGGTATGCCACTGGTACTTGGATGAGCACAACACCTAAATCAGGGTGTTCAAGTCCACCGGAGCACCACATATCCTACTAGTGCATGTCCCTAACTAGCTTGTAGTGGGAAAGATATGCTACCAGACCATCCTACAAGGTTACAACACCACCCTGGTCAAGGACACGAAGCGGGTGTTCATACCTTATGGTTTCCATGTACGTTTCGACATGGTGAAGTACACGACTCAAGATAAACAAGAAGAGTTGATCCAACTAGAGTTCATATTCCAGACAGTTTGATTTTGCAAGAAAGATCCAAAGGGTCTAGTCTTGAAACATGCTTCACAAGTGTCATCCTACTGGCCATATGCCAATGAAAAATTTGAAGATGAAGTCTTCACAAAAAATTCCCAAGACTGGGATGAGGTGGTGGAAAGAATGGTCAACCCCAAAATGACCAGGTTAAAATCCATGATTCTAGATGAACATGCAATGACCATAGAGAAATTAGCAGAGGAGGCCTTCAGATTCAGGGAAGAAATGATAGTAGTAGAAGCAGTAGAGGTCCCCCTGGTAGCTTCGGTGTATGAAATAGGTTTCCCTATGATACAGGACATGCGAGAAAGGGGTTTTATCATGATAGAATATGTGCAGTGAATAATTGATCAGTTGCAAGACAACCCAGACCTCATAAGAATGTCAGGATCCCCTGCCGACAACCCAGATGAAATTCAGACAGGTACAAGGGGCCCTGAACTAATAGACATTGATGAATTCACCGGGTTAAATTACCTTGAAATCACAACGTCATAAGACTTATCACAGCGGGGTGTTTCATCTCGGCCAAAGACATTCAGAATATCAGGGAGAGAAAGTGCACCAAATGTCCTCCGCGAATTAATAAACATATATGATGATGAAGAGAGACTGGAGGTATCCATGGTTACCCCTTGTACATATCATAGAGGAAAAGGAGTCACAGAAGGCATCTTCCCCATATCCTGACAATAAAATATTGGGCCTTCCACAGAATGATCAATAGGTCGAGAGTGTCTTAGACACTGAGAAGCTTGATGCACTGTAGACCCAAGAAAATATTTTGAAGTATGAGCCAAGGATGGACTAACAAAAGGAGGAATCTCCATGGTAGGAAATCAGTGTCTTAACGACTGATTATACAGTAAGTACCAAGCACACCCCCAATGCCTCAATTTCAATTGGTACTCAACTTTCCGATGAGCGACAAACATAAGACAGGCCTTTGGAACACAGGGAGGAAGTTCAAGAACCTAGTCTTGAACAAATATATAACATCAGGAGCCTAGGAAATATGCTCACCTAGAGAGATCAACAAATTCCCGAGCATGTGGATGAATTCGCTGACGTACATGCCAACGTTGATGACTAGAAAAGGAAATATATCATCCAGAGAACCATAAAGAAGAAGAGGATCAATCTAGATCACTCCATCCTCATCACCATGGAAAAAAATATGATCAACGCAGAGAATTCTAGGACGTCCAAACTTATCGACGCAGGGATGGAAATCATAGATGTCACCCTAGACAGAGGGAAAATGGATGAAGAGGAGTTGGTTGTTTCTTTGAAATAATTGGAACATTTGCGCCACTTGGTGAAATATTACTAGGACAACACACAGATCAGGGTTTTCCTAAGTGGCCAATTTAAGGATGCCTACAACAAATTTACAGATTAACAACACCTATTCACTGAAAGGATAGACGAGCTTCAAGAAGACACTGTCATGGCACTAGCCACATGAAAGGATAAGGAGAGGTGGTATGAGAAATCACAACAAGCTATGGAAAGGGTTGACTATATCATCATGGTTCAATAGGGCCAAGATACAGAAGAGAACAACATCCTCGTGTTAAAAGAAAGCAGCCTCGATCGCATAAATAAATTGGTTGAATATTGGGAAAAAATGGCTCAGGAACCTCATCAGGAAATCGAAGAGAAATGGGCCAAGTGCGAGAAAAGTTGTATTAACATAAACTGGGTAATGAGAGACATCAACCTCCCCGAGTTTGGCACACCTAGTGACTTTTTGAACTTGCACGACATAGTCAAATAACACATTGAACAAGAATCATCATGGGCCTAGGAAATAGAAAAGGTGATAGACATGGCGCCAGGACAGGTGTGGCAGTTCATGGAGCACCCGATCAAAGATCAAGACATGTTGCAACAGTTAAGTGCTATAATAGTCAAGTATTGATCATGAGAAGTAGGTATAAGAAATATTCTTTCATCCCTAATGGAACAACATGGATTCTCGTATGCTAACACATGTGAGGATCTCTTCATCAAGTGGTTAGAGTACAAGAAGAGTAATCCACTTAAGTGAGATCATGTGATGATAACATGCTCATCTTCATCTGGTGCTTTCTCTTCAACATGATAACATGAGAAAATATCTTTAGCTGTTTGTTTGTTATGGTGTTGACACTTTGTTATGATTCCAACCTCTAGTTCATAAAAAAATATCACTCCCCTTATCGACTTCATGACTGAATTAATGTTGGGGTTCTCATGCTCAAATGAGAAGGTTACTAAAAAATTCTGTTGTAATCTTGTCCATTATGTAGTTCCTCTATGCATCTGCTGGTATATGTACCAGTTCCTTGGGATAACTTCCAATGTATGAATCAAGTGATGAGGCCATTCCCCTAGTGGTTTCATCCCCCATTATGTTATGCACCTTTCCAAGTGTTCCTCTGGTATTCCTTTCCCATCATACTTATGCACTATATTTCTCCCCTGTTCTACACGAAATCTAATGCACAGTATTCATTTACAGTGATACCAGTCCTAAATTGTTTATTTGTGTGCACCCCACCATCTTGCAAGTGTTTCCTTGAGTGCAATGTCTAGGGTTAAGATCCTTTGATTTTCTAACACTTCCTCTTCATATTTGTCAATAATTCCTCTAAGTCATTTATCCCATTAAAACTTGGAAGTTATCTTACCTCTGTACCAACCCATCTCACTGCACAATTCATTCTTGTGCACCTCCTTGTGGAAACTTCATGTAATCATTGTTTTCAATTCTGAAAATCTGTTTCTGAGTAGGATGCACATCATGTAATGATTCTCCATATAATAACCCATCTACATTCGGGTTGACATAATCCTCTTCTCACGCAATGATTCTGTAAAATTGTTTTATTTCTTCCAGATTAAAACAAGTTGCCTCTACAAAAGTTTCTCCTTCTGAAGGATCCAATGGTGTAATGAATCTATATTCACCTAATTCAAAAGTCATTTTTCTTGTCTTCAGTTTGATTATAGCTTGGTTATCAAATTCCTAGTCCAATTCAGGTAATGTTTGGTAAGGATTTGTGCCATATACTATCTATATCACTTCAAAATATGCTATAGTGTGCACTCCATCCAAATATATTGTCACACCTTTAAGCCTTCCAATTGGTAACACTTTTTGTTGATTTGCTAGTTTCAATTGGAAAGGTGAATATCCTAATGTATGTTAAACCATACACTGCCATGTATTCTTAGGAAAGACAAATACTTCAGAGCCTAAATCCAATATAATATCTCCTATGTTGAAATCCCCAATGCTAGAATTCAGTCTGAATTCTCTGCTTGTCCATATTCTTGTATGGAGATGATTGATTGTTTTATGCTCTAACTTTCCTTCTACCTCTGTGTTGCACCTTTCTAGAAGATTTTGTAAAAAATTAACAGATGATGGATCATTCAATAACTTAACACAGGATTGCAAAAATGTATTTATGGTACTTACTTTCTCTAAATGTTGTCCTTTTCTAGTATGGTCCATTGAATATGATATCTCGTACATTGGAGGGTTTTGATTTTGTTACGCCACTGATGTAGACACAATTTTTTTCTTGAGAAGATCCTATTTGACCTCCTTAAATGTTTCCTTTTATTTCTGCATGCCAAACTACTTATGTGGCTCAATATTCTTCTTAACCCATTGTTGTTGAGTTGGATCTTGTTTTGCTACATCAACTCATCTTTTGTATCCTCCTTGAGTGACTATATTGATGTTTCTCCCATCATCCCTGGCTTCTGCATAAATCCATTGTACATTCTAGTTGTTCTAGTTCCTTTCTTCCTAGAACTTTACCAAAATTGTTGGGTAGTTCTTTGTATCATGGTATGTTGTGTGACATTACATACATGTCGTCGGTGGAAGTGGACAATCCCTTACATAATGTATTGGTTGTTGGAATTTATGGCACACTAATGGTCCTATGCATCATCCAAATCCTCCTATGCCTCATCCTGGACCTTTGTATCCACCTCGATATCCTTGCAGTGCATTGTACTATGGTACCTAGTTATACTGCATGGGCTTATACTGTGGCTGCACATTATTATATTGTAGCTACACATTTTTGTAATGTGGAAAATCCCTTGCATACTGTATTGGTTTTTCGAAGTTTTGGCACACTACTCATCCTCTGCATCATCCAAATTATCATCTTCCTCGTCCTCCACATATGTGTCCACCTAGATCTCCTTGCAGTGTGTTGTACTGTGGTACCTGGTTATATTGCATGGGATTATACTGTGGTTGTGCATTATTGTACTGCAGCTACGCATTGTTGTATTTTGGCTGTGCATTTTTGTATGGTGGTAGTACCTGGATGAACTGAGGTGCATCTTGTCCTGTCATAATTTCTTCTTGCACCCTATAAGTGTTTGAAGTTATTTCTCTCATAAGATCCATCATTCTACAATCCTTATCATCATGACCCACTGATTTGCAAAATTTTGAATATGAACTTTTTGGTACTATATTATACTTTTTCATCATTGGAAAATGATATGAATCATTCCAATGCATCTTACAAATCTCACACCATGGGCCTCCTACTAGTAATGGGTTTGGCACCCATGTTTCCATGTATTGCACAAAAGTTGGACATTCATTCTTATGGTGTCCTTCTTTCGTACATAGCGTACACAAAACAACTTCTCTTTTCTCTTTTCCCTTATTATGGTTAAGTTAAAATGTTAGATTCTTCAAATCCTCATTCAACGCCTCTATTGTTGGATTTGTCTGGTGATATTGGTTCTCTTCCAATTGCAGGGCTTACTGCAGAGCCTCTACATGAGTTTGGAACTTATGTTGTCTTAATGGATACTTCAAGTGTGGTAACAATGAGTTCACAAATAAGTTCTTATGTTGCATATCGGTCATTGCATATTTCAACTTACCTTTCAAATGTTTGAATATATGATCAATATCCCAAATAGACTCACTTAGTTTCTTCCTGATTTCAATCATTTCATTCATGTACTAGTCTTTTGATCTTGGATTCTTAAATTCATTTACCAATATTTTTTTCACGTCTGTGATAGTATTCCATCTCCCTTTGGACTATTTACATCCAAGCTCATGTACCAGTCCAACACATAGTCTCTTAGTTTGATAGATAATTATGCAAGTATTGTATCTTAATCTATTATCTTCTTTTCTTTCCAGATATTCTCACAAATGAATAAGTGTTTTTAAGGGTCCTATAATGCCTCTCTCCAAAATTATGGTAATATGATCATGGGATCATGTCCATCCATTTTGAACTGTGTTGAACTAATACCTCTGTGTGGTGTAGATAATTGACTGTTACTTCCTGAAATTTATCCCCAGTTTATTTTCCTTGATTGGATCCTTGTCATGTTGTTCTTCTTCCACTGAAATTCGGTTTTCTAAATGTTTTTGTTATTTGTGGTGTATTAGTCGCACATGGGGTTGTAGCTTCCACACTGACGGTGATCTAGATTGGATTTTTGCCTTCTGTTCCTAACCTTGGAACTCCTTTTTTCATTTCATATGTTGCACGTAGGATTTCCTCAATTTTCTCCACAAATCGAAGATCCTCTACCTCCTCTTCATCTCTTTTCAATTCCTCTTTGTTGTCTATGGCTCTCTTCCTATTATTCATTTTATATCATTAGAGTATCACGTTGCATGTCTTTCCAGATTTTTCCATTATCTACTTTATTTGATCCTCTTCTATCATGATTGGGTCCATGGCCTCCTTCTTCTTTCCCTTATCCATCTCCCTATCCATTTCTCAACCTCCTATGGGTGCTTCCCCCATTCCCCCATGCATGTAGGGTATTTTAGTTGTCTGATTCCATGGTGATCACACGATTGTCATACAATAAAATCTTGATTTAAGTATACAATGATCTAATGTACCTACCTAAGGGTCCTTTTAGAAAATCCTGCTCTGTTGCAGTGTAGGACTTTGTGGTATCTACTGGAAATTAAGTGATAAACCCTGCAACAATACTGTTAAACCAGAAATCTACTACACACGTAAATTTGTTATTAACTTGTTGTAACTGCGTGATCTCCACAAGAATCAAGTTCAAATGTCTGATTTGATTTGTAGGGTGGTTTCCCTTTAACCTAAATACCCACTCCTATAATAAATGCAGGAAATCATAAAACAATACCTCATGTAAGTTTCTAAACACGTATTTGTCAAGATATTTGCATGATGTTAATTGAGGGTTTTTTTTCCTTCTGTGCAAACTCAAATTCCTTTGTTTTCAACCATCTTTAAATCTACTCCTTCATTGGATTCCATGGCATGAACGTTCCCTTCTATACTTTCATCCTATGTGCATTTATTCCACGGATCTCATCCACTCAATCTTGTGAAGTTCCAGTCAGGAACAAAACTGTTTGTTGGGTTTTAACTTCTTCTTGTGCTCACCCAGGTTCTGATATCAAACAATTTTCCAACAAAACCCTCAAAACTATCAGCCCTCCTGGTAAACTAGAAGGAAACACTGTGTAGAGGGTGCCCAACATAGTCTCACCCTAGATATCTTTTATGGGGGACTGCAATACTCATGTGTTTGTAATCTATAAATGAGTGGGGATTGTGGGTGGCTTCTTTCTTCCTGATGCATTTTCCTTGTTAATCATTCATCTACTTCTATGATTTATTCATCTTTAAACCTATGCATGCATGTTGATATATCTACTTTAACCATTCATTCTTAATCTAATGATCAATAGAAAAGTAAAGCATTCATTAACAATCACACAGAACACAATGTTTACTGTGGTTCACCCCCTACTGGGGATACGTCCACAAAGATTTGGCTTCTCTTCTCTTTTATTTATTCTACTGCAAAATCTTACATTGTGTTCATTACATCTTCAATAATACAATCTATATGAGGTTAGTAAACCTATGTGAGGCATACTATATCACATCAGGCTCATGACCATGTGACCTATCCGTCAAAGACAAACTTATTCAAATATTCTACAAGATATATTACAAACTTGCTTACAATTATCGACTGAACTCTTGAACTTCATGAAACTTTTACCTCTTGATCCACTACCTCATGAACTCCTTCAACTACTACCTTGTCAACCCCTAACCTCGACTTCCTAGGTCCTTATTTATAATACTTTATAGGATTATATTGGTTACAATCTTTATGAAAAACTGTAACCCTATCACGGTTAGGCTTGTCTACCTATGCGCCACATTTTGTTTCCTCCTGCATGCTTCTTTTTCTTCTTTTTCTACATGATTCTTTCTTTCCACCTATTGTGTGCACTCCAAAAATAGGTCTTTCCCCAAAAAAAAACTCTCTCCCAAAAATAGGCTTGCGCCCAAAATATACTTTATTCCCAAAATAGGCATGCACCCAACAACATGAAAAGAAAGCATCGATGCAAGGGTTCTTCAGATAGGAAAAGGTTGCATCAGTGCTTTTTATCTCTACAACACTGAAAATGGTAAAAATATTTTTTTCGGTTGGTAATTTTTTTTTATAAAACCTTGTTCCAGTGCGCCCGATAAACAACTGCATCGGGTCATATATGCTTAATAAGTGCACCGGTTATATATATATATATATATATATATATATATATATATATATAAACAATCCTATGATGGTGCACGTGTTTTTGTGCACATGTGTGCACTAGGGCATTTACTACTACATAATGCACCTGTGTACATTTTTTGAAAAAATACAATGGTGTGAAATATTTTGTTTAAGCATGACACAATGTGGTATAATAATAGACCCCCTGGTGTGGCCAATTTTATATAGAGAACCGTGTAAATTTGGAAATTAACCGTAACACGGTGCTCCATATTGGAGCATTGGTGCGCATTAGTGTGCATGATACAATGGAGTGCACCAGAATATATTTTTTGACACAATCCTACATTGGTGTGCAAATGTTTTTCATTTAACCATATAATGGTGTGCTCTACTAATAGTGCACTAGTGCTTCCAATGTTACATTGCACGCCAGATCTTTTTTAAAGAACGTTATTATGGTGCATCATTATTTCCCAGTGCGTCATTATTTATGTAGCACACTAGATGATATTTTTCTTTATTTGAAATAACCCTTCTATGGTGCACTAGTTTTGAGGGAATCGATATGCTTGTTGTATAAAACACACCAATGTGTTATGTACTTATAAAAGCGTCTGCATAAAAACATCCGCTAAAACCTCCACCTTCACTAGAGGTTTTTTTCCTTGTAGTGGGTTTTTCTTGGTTTTTTCATCTCAACAAAAGAATTCAAGATGGATTCAGAGAAGGTTAGAGAAATTTTGGAGTGGCTTGGTCCTAGGATCATAATAGAGGTAAGAAGTTTTCATGGGTTGGCTACCTTTTACCCAAAATTTATTCAAAAGTTTAGCAGTACTGTAGCACCCATAATAGATTACACAAAAGGAAATATATTCATGTGGACCAATGATGCTGAGGAAAGTTTTAAGTTTCTAAAGAATAAGGTAAATGAGGAACCCATATTAGTCTTACCATATTTTGATAAATTTTTTGAGGGAGACTGTGATGCTTCACATTTAGGAATTGTAGTTATACTTAGCCAAGAAGGTATACCAATTGCATTCTTTAGTGAAAATATGAATGAGGTAAGAAAGAAATACTCCACATATAATGTACAATTTTATGCAATTGTGCAAGTATTGTGACATTGGAGGCATTATTTAGTGCTGAAAGATTTCTATTTATTTACCGATCACATTGCATTAAAATATGTGAACACCCAAAATAAATTAAACAATAGACATGCAAAATTGGTCTCTTTCTTAGAAGGCTACACCTTTGTTCTGAATCACAAATCAGTATGGAGGAATCAGGTTACAGATGTTTTGAGTTAATGCATTTTTATTTTGACAACAATGGAAAATCAAGTAATTGGTTTTGTTGCATTAAAGGATCTCTATGCTTATGATAATCATTTTCGAGATATTGTAAAACAGTTGAAGAATATAGTCGGTGGGAACATGGATCTTAATCAAGGTGAATGATTTATGTAATATGGCTAACTATTCAAAGGAAAATAATTATGAATTCCAATTGGTTCAATGGGGGAAAATATTGTTAGAGACCTTCACAGTAGTGGTTTGGAAGGACATTTTGGAAAAGATAATATTCTATCCTTAATCGAAGATAATTATTAATGGTCGAAGATGAAAAAGTATATAACCAGGTATGTGGCATGGTGTAGTATTTTCCAAATGGATAAGAGAAACTCATAGAACAAGGGGTTGTATATTCCATTACGAGTGCCCACACGACCATCGATCGATCTGACAATGGACTTTTTATTATGTCTCCCAACACAAAATGAGGTAATGATTCTTTTTGTGTGGTTGTTGATAAGTTCTCTAAAATGGTTCATTTCATTGCTTGCAAGAAAACTAGTAATGCTTCGATGGTGGAAGAATTGTTTATTTCATAAGTTTTTAGATTGCATGGGGTTCCAGAAGATATTACCCCTCATAGATATACTCGGTTGTTGTGTCATTTCTGGAGGAATTTATGGAAGGAAATGGGGACTAAATTATTGTTCAACAGTGCCTATAACCCCCAAACACATGGGAAAACCGAGGTAGTACATAGGATTTTGGGAAAATCGAAACCTCCTTATACCCACATAAATGTCCAAATACAAGATGATTCCAAATGAAAATGTCTCCTTGGTATATATAGGAGACTAGGAGGTATAATTACAACTAATGGACTAAAGCCGACATAAATAAAATAGAATTACTAATGTAATATGCCCCAATTAAGGGGTAATGAGCCACTATTTAGGGCTTAACATGCACCTTCCCTTGAGACAAGTGTTGTCTACAATGCTTGAGTAACGTTGGGTGCTTATGTATAAAAAAGTCATCTTCCCAAGTGGAATCTTCAGCCGGTAGTTTCCTCTATTTAATGAGATACTCTGAAATGGAACTATTACTCAACTAGTGAATTCTTCTTTCAATGATGGCTTTAGGATCCAATATGATTTTTCCTTCCTCTTCAAGTTCTCACAATATAGTTTGAACTGGGATCTTATCACCTATAACCTTGTTTAAGCATGAAACATGGAAAACTGGGTGTACTCATGAATATGCAGGCAACTCCAATTTGTATGCAATAGTACCAATCTTTTGCAACACCTTATAAGGGCCATAGTACTTTGGTGATAATTTATTATCCTTCTTGGCTTGCTTGAGGGACATATGTTTGTATGGTTGTAGTCTTAAAAACACCCAATCCCCTAATTTAAGACTTCTTTCNTTAAGGGGTAATGAGCCACTATTTAGGGCTTAACATGCACCTTCCCTTGAGACAAGTGTTGTCTACAATGCTTGAGTAACGTTGGGTGCTTATGTATAAAAAAGTCATCTTCCCAAGTGGAATCTTCAGCCGGTAGTTTCCTCCATTTAATGAGATACTCTGAAATGGAACTATTACTCAGCTAGTGAATTCTTCTTTCAATGATGGCTTTAGGATCCAATATGATTTTTCCTTCCTCTTCAAGTTCTCACAATATAGTTTGAACTGGGATCTTATCACCTATAACCTTGTTTAAGCATGAAACATGGAAAACTGGGTGTACTCATGAATATGCAGGCAACTCCAATTTGTATGCAATAGTACCAATCTTTTGCAGCACCTTATAAGGGCCATAGTACTTTGGTGATAATTTATTATCCTTCTTGGCTTGCTTGAGGGACATCTGTTTGTATGGTTGTAGTCTTAAAAACACCCAAT
>SNQJ01S0144261.1:0-23194 GCA_010110895.2 Picea sitchensis
TGTCCATGTTCTAGTTTCACTTAATTGTACAGAGGTTTAATTAGTATTGAATGAAGTAGTTAAAGGGAAATGATAGGAGGTAGTATGGATAGGGGTAAGGCCACAGAAGGGGAAGGTTATTGGATTCCATTTAATTCCAATCAAAATCAGAATCAAATAAATATCATTACCGATCTATTTTTTTTAATTCAATACCACATTTGAACGATTTTTTGGAGTCTCAACTCACTTGGATGGGAAAAGAAGGGACTTTGATAGCTTTACCAGTTCTATCGCTACTTGATCCTTTGTTGTATAAACACACATATTCACTAATACAAGGTAAACAACTCAATAAACATCAACTGTTGAAACTCCAACTAGCTCTGGTGATGCTACTACCTTATCCATTAGCCATGATGCTAGTGGTTATGAGTCAATGAAGTAAACTGCTTCTTCAGTAGATGTATATTAATCTAGGAAAGGGGAAGCTAAGACTAGTGGGTATGTTGGTCGAGGTGCTGACTCAAATGTTTCTTTCTTTTCTTCTTACACTCTAGTTGTCTCTATTGCTCGATACTAAACTATGGGATTTCAAAATGGTATAGATGTTAGATGAGCTACCGCTTCCTCTACTAAGCCCGGGACTAGGACCAAGCAAATTGTTATAGACCTTGACTAAGACTGTACAAGGGTTTACGCTATGTCTCTTTGCTCCTATTTCTCCTACCGGTACCTCTATATCTGTGGGAAAAACTAATAAGTAAGTGAGATCAATTAGTTCTTGACCAAAAATAGGATCTTAAATAGGCTATGAATCTTGGAATGGAATCGAGAATGTGACTACTTCTTACTCAGGATTTTCATATGGAACCGAACGAAGTGGAGCAAGGTGGTGTATAGAATGTTCATTTCACTCGATCACCAAACTCTATCTATGTAGCTTTGGTGAATTATTCCCTTTCCCTTGCCTCTGTGTCTCATGTCGTGAATTTTGTTGTTTTCCCTACATATGATGCTTTAAATGTGCAATGTGCATGAAATTGCCGCATATTGATTCAAGGTAAAATAGGTTTGCCTTTGTAAGTGGATCAACTCAAACTAGTAAAACTGCTACTTAGTCTACTGGCTATAAATCTCCATCTAGAATTAGATAAACAGGCTATGGCCATAGCTAGGACTAGTGAACAATGCCAATTAGCTTATTGATCCCTAACCAAGAGGGGAAAAGGAAGAAAAGTTGGGGTTTAAGAACAAGTAGTAGAGGCAAGTGCATAGATTATAGTTTTAGTTTTAGTTTGATTTCATTTTCCAATTTGTTTCATAGATCAGGATCTATCCCCACTCACTGGGGAGAAGAGATAGGATCTAGAGAGGTAGCTAGTATTTTCATTGATCTTTGTATAGAAATTCATTTTCTGATTCAAAAATATCGATATCACTACGAGGCATTCTTAGTTCATTTGTAGACAACAATTAGCACTACATACTATATTCCACTTGCAAATCATCTTGGTCTCCTGGAATTCACAACTGAGGATCTAAATAGTGAATCGTAGGGAATAAGATAAGCTTTCCATGCATCACCAATAAAATAATCATACTTCCAGTGAAATTTATTGATTTGATAATAATAATAATAATCTAATTTTAAGGTCATAGCCAAGCCAGACACCAAATTGGTATATGATACCCCTTGCTTATGGGACAAAGGACCCCCTCCACGTAGGAATTTAACTTCTAAAGTCTACGGAGGTGTACATACCATATCCCCCTCTATATTTGAACCTATGAACTCCGACGAGGAAACACGTGTTCTTAACTATTAGGCCCACTCAAGTTGTAATACTGGGGGATTTCTCAACCTAGGGACTCAAGACACTAAACCTAGCTATTGTAAAATCAAATTTCCATGTCACTGCAATTTTCATTTATGTTAAACCACCCTATTATAGTTGAAAATCGAGGAGGGGAAAATGGTCATGGACTATTGAAAGACGAGGAGAGTTGATTGGAGGGTGATTTGAAGCAGAGGCCAAACTTATATGTCGAGCGCAAGCAAAACACCCACCATGAAGAGAAGAAGGTAAGTGTTATCTCTCTTTCTCTTTTAATTCCAAACTCTATAGAATCCATCAAATGGCTGAAAAGAATATGAGATTGAAACCATGAATGGTGTTTCTTCCTTTTGCGTTTTGTGTTTTCGTCTTCTTGTTGATAATTGGTGAGTAGTATCAATGGCTTGTAGGTGCTTTTCCCATTCATCCAAACAAATAAAGAGATGGCACAGCAATTGTAGAGGAAAAGAAAAAGTGTGTTAAACTATTTTTATTGACGTAGCCTTTGCCATAGTTTGCATTAAAACTCATAAATACATTAATGAACATGTAATAGAATGAAGTTAGTCTCTATGGATTTACGACCAAACAAAGACAATTGCCCAAAACATAAACAAAACTAACTATCAAACTAGAGTCGTGATTTTTTTGTTCTAAAAGCATCGAATTTAAGTGTTAGAAAAGAAACTTGTGTTCAAGTAATCTAATCTCCCAAATTGCATGTGCCTAGGAGATGAAACAAATTTGAGACAAATTGATTTTAAGCTAAAAACATTGGTGTTGCTATGTTAGAAATAAAGTAGTTTCAAGTGCGTCTTATGTTAATTTGTTCACATAGTTTTTCTTTTAATAGTGATTTGAGCCTATATAAGTCGTATCGATCCACATGACTACAAGCAAATGTTGGGACATCAGGGTTAGACCAAATGGTGAGGTTCATCTAAACAATTAGGCAGACAAGCAAGGGTATTTCGACATATGAAATGTAGCATTGTCTTAAACACTAGGGCTTCCATATCGTCATCCTTATCATATTTTTATATTTTGATTCCTCATTGAGCCAAAAGGTTGGGCTTGTACAATTTTTCATCTAGTTATTATTTAAATTTTCAAGATTCTAAAGGTTTGGAAGACTATATTTTATGTAGCATTTTTTTTATGAAAGGTGTACTTGATTTAATTTTGTCAATTAAAGTACAATTATTTCTACATCTTTTCATCTTGGAAATGTAAATGAATTTATGTAGTTCAAATTAAAATTAAAATCAACCATTCAAATTTGATGGTTAAAAATCATATCTCCATTAAACTCAAAAAAAATTTAAAAATATCTTCATAAAATTTATAAACCATAAACAACAAGTAACATAGCCACAAGTTATGCTTCATAGAACTTCTCATATATCAACTATCCAACCCATATAACTTATCCTATATCAACTATCCAACCCTTTTCGAGTTCTAGTCATACATATTTATACCGATCATACATATTTATACAAAATCACTTAAAGACATAAAGACACTCTAAATCCCTAGAACAACAAATTAATATTGATTATACATATTTATACAAAATCACTTAAAGGCATAAAGACACTCAAAATCCCTAGAACAACAAACTACATTTTATTGTGATTAATTCCCATCACTTGATCAAGATTTACATAAACGGCTACATACAATCCTTTAGGGCTATGTTGTCGTCTTGGATAGAATTTTTTCCACAATATTTTTGATTAATTAAAAATTAAAATTATCAATTGTATAAATAAAAATTATATATTTTCATATAATAATAATAATAATAGTGTATAAGACTTTCTTGTTTGTGGGATAAAGGATCACAAACAAGGGATCTTCTCAGCAGAGGAGGTGTACATACCCTACCCTACCCGCTCCAAGGAGGAAACACGTGTTCTTAACCATAATTATTAAATAAAAATATATATTTTTTCATAATTATTCAAAATTTTAAATTATGATTTTCTTTTTATATAATAAAATTTTCAATGTTTTTGTTGATCCATACCAAAACAACATTATCTAGCCGACAAATAGACAAATAATCTGGGGCAAATTATTATGGTGACATTTTTAGTTGGAATTGGGTGATATAAATTTGGACTATCACATTTTTTGTTATTTAAATTGCATTTCTAAATGTATAAATGAGTTCAGCCTACTAAAAAACCACAAAACACTATGATTATATAGACTTAATCATTGAAATCTGCAGATCCAACTACTTTTAACTAAATTTGGAGCAAAATTAAATTGATAATAAAACCAAAACCAAAAGGTAGAACGTTTAGACTACATAATAGGTAGCACACTTCAATATTGGATCCACATTTCATCATTCATTCACTCATTTCTCTCAGAGCTGCACGCAACTGTCTTGTGTCTTTGTACCAAAATGGTGAAATCAAAGCGCTGGCGGACTGAGGAAAAATGCCCTAACAATGCCTATGAATCTCTACGCATGGCCAGGATTGCCGAAAACCAGGTTCGCCTGGCACAGTTAGGAGTCCAGAAGCGGGCAGAAGATCTGGAAGCATTCTTAAAGCACTGTCATACTGAGGAAAAATGCCCAAACAATGCCTATGAATCTATAGGCATGGCCAGGACTGCGGAGAACCAGGTTCGCCTGGAACAATTAGGAGTCCAAAAGCAGGCAGGAGATCTGAAAGCATTCTTTAAGGTCAAAAAATCCCCGCATAAATTCAAAAACCGCTCTTCTCAGAAATCGATGTTTGAAAACAAAACTCCCATTCGCCGTTCAGAGCGTTTGAAAAACAGAACTTCTTCCACCCCAAACACTGAATACAAAACTCTTCGATCGCCTTCTTCGCATACCAAAATAGAGGGTTTATTTCAGTCAGATAATGAGAAGAATCATCCCAAAGGAACAAGAAATTTGGCACATTATAGATTTGAAGAAAATGGTGAGATAAGACCGGCAAATGCACCGTTACCCAAATGTTCCCAGGCTGATCTGCTGTTGTCTCCCGATTTATTGCCCCAACGCTGTAACAGCAAAAGCAGAGGGAGTGTTTATGATCCCATTGTGGGCATTTGCTGTCATTCTTGCAGGCAGAAGAAGCTCTGCGGGGAAGAAGATTGTGAACGTTGCGGTAATCGGGACGTTACAAAGGTTTGCTTAGGCAAAACAGATTGCTCAAGCTGCCATTCTAGTACTGGTGTGTTTTGTCGAGGCTGTTTGAAAGTGCGTTATGGGGAAGATATTGAGGAGGTGCGGGAAAATAAGGATTGGATGTGTCCTCATTGTTCAGAGGAGAAAGGAACTAACCCATACTGGATTTGTAACAGCTCTTTTTGTTTGAAAAAACGGAATATTCGACCTACAGGCGTTGCAATATATAGAGCCCGAGAGATGGGATACGAGTCTGTAGCTCACTATCTTGCTGATGTGCTGAGGAAGCAAGGTTTCTCGAGGAAATAGTTTCCCGTGACAATATGAGTTCCTTAATTTTCTTTTCCCTTGGGCGCCATTAAACCACAATTTGGCATGTGAATCTCCGTAAACATGATGGAGGAAGTTGGCACAGCAGTAATATATATCAGTATATGATTGTGACAACACCATGCCTTTATCATGGTTGGATTTTAAGGTGTTTTCAAGGTTTGGAAGCTTATGTTAATTTGTATGTGTTATTGTGTAATTCATTATTATTATTTCTTTTGGAATTGTGTTTCATGCTCGTGCTTATGTACTTTTTGTACTCTGGTTTATCATTTTGTTTTAAGTATTGGGGCTATGCCATTTGGTTTTAGAGTAGATGCTTTATGAATTGGGTTTATACCATGTGTACTCTAATTTATCATGTTATTTTAAGTATTGGGTTCATACCATTTGAGATTATGATATTGGATGAGATTAAAGTGTTAGAAAGAAGATAGAAAGAAGCATATCTAGTCAATATTGCAGAGCCCATTCTCTATGATTTCAGTGTTATAGGATGTACAAGTTAGTGTTTCTATCTAGTCCTTAAAAAAGGCTAAAAAATGTGTTTTTGATATAATCATAATGGAATCTTTCAAGGTCGAATTGAGTGCTACCTATCTATTAGCTTTTGGGGTTACTTTAAAAGTCTTTGCACTTTGTGAGGAGAGCATTTTTTCTCCTATCCCTTTGGTGATGCTTTATATATATATGGATGGCCCAATTTCGGTGGATGCTTGACCCTAGTTAGAGTATTTGTTGGAATATTGGTTATCATTGATGTCAACCCTAGTCATTGGTTATGGAACCCGCAATTGATCGTGGCATATGGACATGAAGAACAACACACATGCAGATACAACACCCATGGATGGATAGTATACGTCATGTTGTTTCCAATGATAGGTGGCACATCACGTGGATCCTCATGGTTGAGGAGAAATGGTTTTTTTTTAAGATGAACATGTGAATTTACAGGGTGGCCCTGAAGAAAATTAAAGAATAGAATTACAAAATAAGAAATTGATAGTTCAGCCCTAATGTTAAAAGGAAGTGTCAAAACAAGTATAAATACACATGGAAGACTTTCATTTAATCCTCCAAGCAAGTGTGATGGAGCTGGCATAAGTGGGTTTGCACTTATGGTGATGTAAAGGTTCATTATCTTTTGCATATTCTTGGGTGGAAGGAAGGGGCAAGGATAGAGGGTTTAACCCTCTCTTGATCTTGGAAGTTGTATCTTCCTTTGGAGGTTTAAAACTCCCTTGAACTTAGAAGTCATTACTTCCCTTGAACAATAACCTATGATCACTTCTCATATATTGTGCATGGTGTATTGGAGTATCTCTTCTATTATTTCATTGGATATAAATTGAATATATAATCTAGTTGAAGTATAAGTTGAAAAAGTGTTTAAAATTGTACTTGATATTGATTCACCCCCCTCTCAGTATCATCAGTATTGGCTTGGTGTCCTTACCTAGGAGGTTGTCATCCTAACCGACATGATGACTAACACATTGGATGCACACTATGGAGGAGTTAGTTGCTCAATTAGGGGAGGTACCTACGTAAGAGGAGGAGCAATGGGAACTTGGAAGAGGGTACTCAACCCTTGGAGCTTGGGGCCATGTGATACTTGATAATGTTTGGGTTGAGGAGCATACTTCATGGATGTTGGTGATGGGATCAGATAGGTATTGAGAATAGCATTGGGTACATGAGATGGCATGTGGCACACAATTAGAGGAGGAGTGCCTTGCATGACAACAATTGGTTATAATGGAACCATTGTGGAAGATGGAGCATTGGACTAACATCTTGTTGGAGAGTGCACCATCTTGGAGGAGGGGAATTTCCCAAGGATGATCATGTACATGTAATTCATTTCTTATCTCCAGTTGTCCAAAATTGAGTAAGTGCATAATTGATTTTTAGCTTGCATTGTCTTCTTGATTGGGTAATTTTAAGCATTTGTTATTTCTGTTGATTTGGCATAACATAAAGATGAAATTTTAAGTGAGTTAATATATATCTAGAAGATTCGGTATATGCTTGGAAAAATTGTTCCCTGAGGATTGAAACTTATTGGCATATGTTTGGTATATTTTCTCTTGGATTGCCTAGTGTCTTGGGTTCAAGTGAGATGAAATATTGTTTGTTGTTTGCTACTGTAAATTAATATTTTAGATCATCCATTAGGTTGAAGTTCATGGGGACCATATCTAGGAAACCTTTGGTGTGAAGTGCTGGAAATTCCAAATTTGCAATAAAAGAAATAAACACATAAATTTTAGCATGGCGTCAAAGCTATTTTGTTGAAGTCACTCTTTTGGTGAAGAGGGAACTGGTATTTTAGCTACATTGTACATTAGAGTGGCACTTGACCTTGTTCAGATTGATTGGGTGGTGAAACACTGGTGTGCTTGAGATGAGCACTTGCACCCATGAAGGGATTGATGGTTTGAAACCCTAATTGATATTGTGACGAGAGTATGCTTCATTGGCAAAGGTGGTCAATCTACTATGTGGATGGTGGTTATGGATTTATTTTCAACAAGTGGGATGCCTAGGAAGACTTGTGATAGGTGGTTGATTTGGATTTTCATTATGTTTTCACCTATGAGAGGTGGTGGATCTACATCATTGTTGGTTGGTGTGGATTTATTTCAATTGGTGATATGCTAGAAGGACCTATGTGTTAGAATATGAAATATGTGTGCTTGTTTTACCATTGACAATACCCTTGTCACCCAACCATAGGCCAAAGCCACCCTCCGAGCACCTTAACCTTGACAGAGAATCACTCCGGAAGCAAACCCTAGCCTAGATAGCCAAACAAAAGGTAGCACACGTTTCCCCAAGGATAGCACACCAACAAGAGTTGATCAGATGTTACAAACCCTATCCAAGAGATAGTCCAAGCATAATTGCTAGCTACAGCAGTTGCAACGGCAGCTGTCTTCCAAACCTACACAAAAATTGGGCAACTGCAGTGCCCACAAGTGTTGCTCTGCAATTCTAAGACTGCCTGCCAGAATGAGAACTAGCCTCTTGTATTTATACTAATTATGGCTAACTACCTGGGCTGACTTCTCATTCTGGGTATCTATCTATTCAGTATATATTATTATTTTTGGCCGACTTCTTCTCTTGGAGGCTAATAACCTAATATAAATTATCTTCTTGAGCCGACAAGTCTTCTAGGGTTATTAGTCTACTCATTAGGGTTTCTTCTTGCTTCTCGGAGTATTCTATCCTTGTCAGGTTTACACGTGGATGTAAATACCTCCCGCAACTACCATAATATCAACACTCCCTCCTAGCTAGGGAGGCATTACAGGTAATGGTCTTGAGCACAAAGCATACCATTCACCCGGTAGCATCAACATAGTTATATAGACTAGATCATGAACACCATCATCATCATCAATTGCATCATCTCTCGAAACCATACTCTATCTGAGTAATCAGACATGATGCTCACTCCACAGAGTGATACAAGAGCCATTATTCTACCCAATATAAATTATCTCTGTTTCCACAAGTCTTCTAGGGTTATTAGTCTACTCATTAGGGTTTCTTCTTAATTCCCATAGTATTCTATCCTTGTCGCTTCACACGCATGCAAATAATTTCCTCCAAGAACTACCATAATATCAACACTCCCTCCTAGCTAGGGGGAGGCATTAGCTGTAATGGTCTTGAGCACAAAAGCATACCATTCACCCTAAGAGCATCAACATAGTTATATAGACTAGATCATGAACACTATCATCATCATCAATTGCATCATCTCGAAACCATACTCTATCTCGAGTATCGACATGATGCTCTACCCACAGAGTGATACAAGAGCCATTATTCTAATCTAGAAGAGTAAATGTCTCCAACTATTTTCTGTCTGGAAAATCTTGTTCATCATTCATCCTGGTTCATAATTATTTCCAATAAACTGCTGATAGTCTCAAGGCAATCAGAATAAAATAGGAACACAACTGTATATCCATAGTAGTACATAATTAACCAGTTGGTACACTACCACACCAAGTAACACACAAGTACTTGATCAACAACGATAGTCGCGTATATGTTGAACACATCCACCACAGAGTATACATCTACTGTCATACAAACATCTAATAACAATTCATCCTATACTAACTCAGATGAAACAATGTTATGATATAAACCGACTCATCTGGGCCAATCTTTCACTCTCTCAGACCAGATCCGAAGGATATCTTCCCTTGGAGTAGAAAAATGAGATATCTGAATTATTCTTCAAGAAAGGAAGAATAATTGTCCCATCTTATGAACCTGGACTATTTCCCACCCTGGGCCATTCCCTCCTACACTAATCAAAGTGCACCCCCTGAGAGAATCAACCCTAAGGAATTCATGTCCCAAATTGTTGAGCCCTGACTACTCTCACCTCGGCCATTCCTCCCACATTCAATCAAAGTGCACCCCTGGAGAGAGAATGTATAAACCCCAAGGAATGTATGTCCCTAATTGCTAAGCTCTGACCATTCCTTACCCTTGGCCATTCCTCCCACACTAACCAAATCGGCACCCTAGAGAGAATGTATAAAACCCTAAGGAATGCTTGTTCGGACCATTTCCTAAGTAACTGGCCAAGAGGAAAAGATTGTCCTATATCAACCTCCAAACAAACCATTCTGCAGCTAACTACAATGAGAAATCATTGTCCAAATGAGAGGCTGGCTCTCTTGAGTAACCCTGGGAAGAGAGAGACTGCCTAGGACCATTCTAGGACCACTCCCCATGTTAACCACAATGTCATTTTCTATGATATATCAGTAATATGGACCATTTCCTATGTTAACTACAATGGGAATCCAATGTCCGTCAGAAATCTCAAATCCACTCTCTAATAGGAAAGCATCTATCCAAGATGGACTATTTTCAATCTTGAAAATGAATGTCCCTCAATAATATTTTCGCTCCCTCCCAACCTCGATCTATCTCTTCCTTTTCAATAAGGAAGTCGCCTCCACGAACTCCAAAATTGAGTATGCAAACTCTTTCATCTTGCATAGAAGATTTACCAAAATGTTTTGCTTATCTCAAGCCATTTGTGGAGATATGTATTGAGAACCACTTTCTCCTTTGGACTTCATTATGGATAATGTAGTGCTTGATTTCAAATGTTCTTTAGTATGGAACACAGATATTTTGTGAAGGATTCATTTAGCTCTCAACACAGAGTATATCATTGGAAAATTGGAACATATCCATGGTACTTCTTTCCTCACATCATGAGATCCGACTCCATCGAAAGTAATCATCTCGATGTTATAGGGAATCTCACCATGCTTCTACTGTGCACAGGAGGTTCTCCAAATTCGCTATCTCTTCTATCTGTATACAAGGGTCTCTTTCCGGTATGCCCCCAAAGTCTTGAGATTTCTCATACTTTATTCAATTTCTCCCGAGAACATTCTTTGCATTCATCTTATGTAGAACTCCCAACTCATGGATGTTGTAGATGATATAATGACTCATGTAGAGATATGTCCGGATTTACTGGAATGAGCAATCATCATAGTCTTCCCTCCATCCGGGAGAACCTCTAGCTCTAGATCTCACACTATTTCATTTATAAGTCTCCATACACTGCTCTTCATCAATGACTTTCAAATTCTCCGCTGATTGCTTTTTGAGTTTATATCGCTAAAAAAAATATTGTGATTGTTGATACAATGACAAGTTGTTCTAGATTCTCTTTCTTTCTTTGAATATTTATGTTCTTCCTTGTGTTTATCTCTTTGGGTCCATGTGGAGTAGATTCCATTCCCTAAAGATTCCATTTCTTTCTTTCATCATAGGATCATGGATGGATGGACAAACTGTGGATACTTAGAGGATTTTCTTCTAAGAAAGTCTTTCTGTGGTTGAATTGAACACGCATCGCTCTCTCATGGCTACTATCATGGATATATATCATCATCTTCAATGGATCATAGGGATGATTCCTCCTAATCATTTCTTCATGTATGAGTGCATATAATCTAGCCCTCTGGGTCTGACATAGAATGCATGTTTCTATCTACATCCTTATTGTCTTCTAATATATAATTAGCCTCTCGTGGTCTAACCGATTCTACCCCTTCCATCTTGTTGTCTCTACAAAACGTCATAAATCTTTCTCCAATTTCTCTTGAATTGACTTCTCTCCTGCCTTTTGCTTCTTCTAAGTCTCTTCATGATCGATTCGGCTTATCTTTGGTAATATCTTCCACATGATTTGTATTTCATCCCTTTCAAGGTGTATTATCTATTGATATCCATTCTTATCTTGTTGTTCCTTCCATAGGTATAGTTCTTCTTTGGAACACATTATCTTCCAAGAGATAGATATACAAGATATGTATAGAGATGATGCAAACAAGATATGTACAAGAAATAAGAAGAGTTTTGTTACCTTTAGAAGAAGAAGTCTCTTCCATCTTGCTTTTTCAGTCTCTTTAAGGTGTTCCTTTCTTGAAATTGATGTCAGGTTTCCTCCTTCCCTTTCTTTTAGCTCTGACAATGATTCTTGTAGTGACCATACCTTCTAATAGCTGAAGCATTGTACTTCCTCAAAATGTCTTTATCTTGATTTGGCTTCCTCCTGAACCAAACTTCTTTGTTCCTAAAGTTCTGAATCTTGTTGTGAAGGCTTGATCATCGCACTCCTTTTGGGGTTTCTCTTTTCAATCGATACTTGATTCTTCTATACAAAGAAGTCCAAGAAGCCCTTAAAATGTTGGATACCTTTCTCAGGTTCATGCTTCCTCCTGCTTCCGGAAAATGCATCCCATGTCTTGGGGAGACCATTGAGTACTATGTTTACCAACTCCTTCTCTGAGATGATCTCTTCAATAGCTTGTAGTTGATCTCTTAACTGATAAATTCTCACAAAGTATGATGTTATGTTGTCATCATTATTCATCTTCATGTTATAGAGCTCATTCTTCAGACTCGTTATTTGTCCAATGTTTCTGACTGAGAAGAGGTTTGTTAGGGCATCGTACATCTTCTTCGATGAATCAAGATGGGAGGTGTAGGGTATCAAGTGGTATTTTATGGATTCCACTATGATACTCATAGCATTAATGTCATCATCTTTGAACTTCTCCATAGCTGCAACATTCTACGGTTCCTTCTCTTTCCCTTCTTCAAACTCTGGTTTCACAATATCCAACACTTTATTCTTGGCAAGGATGAGGTCAATCCTTGTCTTCCACGCTCTGAATTTAGAGGCTACATATAACTTGTTCTGTGACTTCATAGAATAAGTCATGGCTACTTTGACTTGGTCAAACCCTAGATTTGACCACAAACTCAAACTTCACATCTTGGCTTGCTGAGAGTATCAGGAGATGCTCTAGGCTAGAATGCATTGATCTATCTAGAGATTAGGTCAATCCATTCACTTAAGGTGCCTCAACAAGAGGATTATGGTTTCTGCAACTACTCCTGCTAGTAACCCTAGCGATAGTGTCTTGGAAGCTACTTCTGCTAGTAACCCTAGCGGCAGTTCCTCAACAAGCTCAATATCCTAGTGGTTATGTTTCCTTCCAGCATTTAGACTGAATGAAGGAGGTGTGGGCCCATAACTTGCTAGAATATGAAATATGTGTGCTTGTTTTACCATTGAAAATACCCTTGTCACCCAACCATAGGCTGAAGCCACCCTCCGAACACCTTAACCTTGACAGAGAATCACTCCAGAAGCAAACCCTAGGCTAGATAGCCAAACAAAGGGTAACACACATTTCCCCAAGGATAGTGCACCAACAAGAGCTGATCAAATGTTCCAAACCCTATCCAAGAGATAGTCCAAGCGTAACTGCTAGCTACAGCAGCTTCAACGGCAACTGTCCTCCAAACCTACGCAAAAACTGGGCAATTGCAGTGAACACAAGTGTTGCTCTGCAATTCTAAGACTACCTACCAGAATGAGAACTAGCCTCCTATATTTATACTAATTCTGGCTAACTATCTGGGCCGACTTCTCATTCCGGGTATCTGTCTATTCAGTATATATTATTATTTATGGTCGACTTCTTCTCTTGGAGGCTAATAACCTAATATAAATTATCTTCTTGAGTCGATAAGTCTTCTAGTGTTATTAGCCAACTCATTAGGGTTTCTTCTTGCTTCCCGAAGTATTCTATCCTTGTTAGGTTTACACATGGATGTAAATACCTCCCGCAGCTACCATAATATCAACACTATGATAGGTGGTTGATTTGTTCCAATGGATACTAGTGTGTTCTAATTCATTTATGGATGGTGTGGATTTATTTTCAATGGGTGTGATGTCTAAGAGGACATATGGTAGGTGGTTGATTTTTTCAAGTACTAGATGTCAGTGCATTTTCTCATGTGATAGGTGGAGGATACACTTCATTGTTGGCTTGCATATGGTCTATATTTCAGCAAGTGTGATGCCTAGGAGTACCTGTGATAGGTGGATGATTTGTCTCAATATATGCCAACATTTGGAGTGGTTTGATGCATGTGATAAACTGTTGATTAATTGGGTCGGTTGTCAATGATGTCAACCCTTGAAGAAAGTCTGGTAGTGAATTCCGGTAGCACAAAGGTTTGGGTAATGGACCCAAGTTTGTTTGATGGATAATGGTATGATTTTTGATATATTTGCAGGTAAAACTATTCTAGATGGATAGTAAATGTCATGCCATTTTCGGTGGTATGTGGAATGTCACATAACTCCTCACGGTTAGAGATTTATGGCTATGTGAAGGTGGAGAACCCTCATGAGTCATCTAAAAGCCCCAAAAGGTCAAAGTAGTGAAAGTGTTTGCAAAGAATAAATTATTTAAATAATAAAGTGAAGTGATGAGTGTACTATAAGTCAAAGAGGATGCAAAAGAAATTATTTAAACAATAAATTTAATGGAGAACTTACTAATTATGGAAAGTGGACAAGTGGTTATAAGTGGGTTAACCCTAAAATATGGAAAGTGGACAAGTGGTTATAAGTGGGTTAACCCTAAAATAAGGAAAGTAGGTTAACATGGTTAGAAGGTAACCCCTTGAGGAAGCTACATAAAAGTATAAATAAGAAGCAAGGGTCTCTCATTCAAATCACACTTGACTATTATTGAATATCTATTTTTGTGAAAGGTTATTTGGGCAGGTATTATTGATACAGAAAAAGTGCGGCTAGAAAATCACAGCCAGAAAAGTGCAACAGAAAAAGTGCAGCAGGAAAATCATGGCAGGAAAAGTGCGGCAGAAAAATCACGGTAGAAAAAGTGTGGCAGGAAAATCATGGCAGGTGTTGGTAATCACATTTGCAGTTGCCTGGAACTCCCGGATGTTCCAACCAACATCCGGAACCTGGAACTTGATATGTGCAAATTTGAATCTTATCAATTTAATCAATCAAACCTAGAACCTGGAGCCTTGTCCTCAAGAATGAGTGTTGTTGCTTTTCTTCTGAGTCTCCTTCACTCAAGATGACAATTATTCTCTTCAACTTGTCCTTTGTACTAAGATAATATGCTTTCTTGACATAAATCTGAGTTAGAGAATAACTCTATAATCTCAACCTTAATCAATCTAATACTTTGACTAAAGTTAGATTCTAACTTTAACTTTGACCAGAGAATAGATCAAAATGCAACCTAAATGTTCATAAAATCACAATAATTCCATAACAACTAGAGGCATATCAAAACAATCAGACCTGGAGTGCATTGTTCCTTTGAATGTGTTGGATCTGATATCCTTCTGGATCTACGATTAAACTCTATAGTCTAAACCTTAATCAATCTAATACTTTGACTAAAGTTAGTTTTTAACTTTAACTTTGACCAGAGAATAGATCAAAATGCAACCTAAATGTTCATAAAATCACAATAATGCCATAACAACTAGAGGCATATCAAAACAATCAAACCTAGAGTGCATTGTTCCTCTGAATGTGTTGGATCTGAGATCCTTCTAGATCTACTATTGTTGTTTGGACAAAGGATCATGTCTCCCACAAATACTCTTTAAAATAATGACACAGTTTAAACATATGTAAGTACATACCTCTAATAGTATCAACATGTAGTGGCACCATCGGATAGCAGCAACAAGCAGTAATGAACCTTTAAAACTTCAAAGGTGTTCCAACTTGTAATCTAAAGGTAGCTAGAGATTTGCTAGGGCAAGGCGCACTAGGACCATAAAAAATTAGTCCCAACGCTTCACAAAAACTTTCACTGCAACTGGTACTGACACTGGTGTTGGCACTGCAACTGGCACAACAAATGCAACTGATATTGCAACTGCAACTGCAATTGGTACTGCAATTGCAATTGGTACTGCAAAACTAGGGTTTTATGAGGAAACCCTAATTTCTTAAGCTTCAAATTTCGAAATTATGATCCAGGGAGTAGATGTGCCCTCCTAGGGAGAGCTTCTAGATGGAATTACATTGTCCAAAGTCCTTCAACAAGGTGGATGATGTCACCTTTTAAGGTTTATGCAGAAACCCTAATTTCTAAAACTTGTCCAAAACTGAAAATTGTTCCAGGGAAAAGGTGCGCTAGGGTTAGAAGAGTCTTCCTATGCTCTTAGCTTCTTCAACGAGTTATTTTGTGCTATGAAAATGACTTCTTTCAGGCCTACTCTAATACAATGTTGATTTTTACGTCTTAAGCAGTGTAAACCATTAGCACAATCACTTTATATAAAGGATCACTGAAAGAATAACATTCACAACATACACAGGATTTACCCTGGGAAAACCCAACAAACTTCCTCAATATAGATTCACCAACCAAGAACAATGTTTCTCTCCAAGAGAGAACTAACAAAGCAGAATATCCTCCTCTAACCCTTGACTAGGGAAGAGTAGCGCACCACTTAACCAAGATATACCCAAGAGATAAACCAATAAATCCCACAATGTCACCTCCTAGCTGCAATAGCATCTCCCTCTGAGACTTGCGCACTTCCTCTTCTCAACCGCTGAGCTAGTATGTGTGTGTACAAATGAGGCGTTGACCTCCTTTATAAATAGTAGTTTGGCCAGCCTAAAATTAGGTCTGGGTCGACCTGTCACTTTACCCTTTTATTTTTCATTTTACTTGTCAAGGCACAATAGGGTTGTCTTTTACAAAGGCACAATAGGGTCATCTTAACAAATATAATATAATAATATTCTTTAGGGTTTGTCTTGGTCAAATACAATAAGGATATCTTCTGAAGCTACTCAGTCTTCAACAACATAAAGTTGGGGAGGGGGGGAGTAGTACCATAGTGTCACTTGAGGCGAGAGGTACACAAAGTGCCATAGAGGTAAAGAATAGGGTGTAACACACTTGTGTAGATCCCTCAACAAGTGGGACATTTATATATGTGTACTTTGTTTTTGTAGGTCTTTGATTTTTTAAGAGAAACGTTTCATTGTTCTCAACACCTCTTTGGGCGAGCATTGAGAAGGTTATAGTTTTGGATTTTATCTTTTTCTAGCTACATTCCCTTTGGGCCTTCAACCCCTTCTTCCCATGAAAAGAGGTGCAATCCCTTCTTGCGTCAATACTCTCGGAAATCCCAAACGATAAGGAGACGAAAAAGGGTGAAGTGTGAAAAATGATAAGTACGATCGGGAATGGCACAATGACTTGTCAAGGAGACCTCCCAGTAGCAAACCCATCCATAAGGGCGATCACTTACTAGGGCACAATGTCAACCACCAAGGTGAAACGTGGCAAAGAACTTAATTTCCAAGCATACGTTCTATAATCAAAAGCAACTTTAAATGCAACATATTGAAATGCCTCGAGTATTTAAGTGACACTTTCCACAATACCTGACTTGTACCTAATGGAGCAAGACCCATCATCTTCTGGAAGCAATTTGATGTGGTCAATGCCATCGTGATGAACTGAGGAGGTACAATGGTGAAGTGGGTCTCTATCTGTGCAAGTGGACGTTGTCAATCATATGTCTCTCGGTACTCCATGTCTGCAACCTGAGGGCCTTGAGATATAATCTCCTCAATTATCCCTAGAAATTGGGGATAACAGGTCCTGCAACCTCATTATGACGAATCTTCACCTTTGCCTCCCATAGACCTTGAGTTCAAATAAAATTTACCCTAGTGATCGCTTAGGCAAACCACAGACTCACCTTCACCTCCCACAGGGCTCTGTCCTCACCTTTGCCTCTTACAGACCTCCATCTCACCTCCCACAAATATATGTCCTCACCTTTGCCTCTTGCAAACCTTTGTCTCACCTCCAGTCAATCAACATCCATCCTCCAGACCTCTGTCTCTCCTCCTGTAGATGTTCATCTAGATCACATCCACCTTGATCCCGTTGACCTTGAGTTGTTGCCCCTGTAAAATCCTTTTAAACCAAGATCACGCTTGCCTTGATTTGTTGCTCCTATGGTAACCCTAAACTCACGTCCGTCTTGATTCGCTATTCATGCAGAGACCCTAAAAACTCATTGTGTTGCTCCTATGTGTGTGTGCGTGTGTATACAAATATAATGTGTTATATGCATCTAAAGAATGTGATTTCCATTTCCTTTTATGAATATAAATTACATTTCTTTCTTTGGACAAAATAAATAAAGAAGAAAACTAAACATAAAGGATTCTAACTAAACAAAAACCTTTCGAGAAATAAAAACTTCATATTGTATTAAAATAAGTTATTACATCAAATTATTAAGGTCTGCAATTAACTAACCATTATTATTTAGTAAAAAGACTTCTCATTGTCTTCCTAACCATTATTATTTAGTAAAAAAACTTCTCATTATCTTCCTAACCATTATTATTTAGTAAAAAGACTTCTCATTGTCTTTCTCATTCCCTTCCTACATGTTTTCTCATTCCCTTCCTACATGTTGGTCTTTGATTACCATATTTTTTTTATCTTTATTCATCTATGCATTCATGTAAATTAATTGAACAAACAAACCAACAAACTCCAAACTAATCAAAATGACTTTTTTATTCAAGCCTTTTTTCTGTTAAACTTCAAACTTCTTATCTTGACATTTTGTTTCCCAACTTTATTCTTTGTAATGCCCTGCTATTATTAGTTCGAGAGTTGTTTCTTGATTTGGTGGAGCCTCTTTGGCTTCCCGGGCTTCAACTCTTCTTTTTATTGTGTCTACAGGACGAGTTATTTCATGTTTTTTTAGTTGTTTGACATCGAAAAGGCTGAGTGTTTTTCCCTACTACTCAAGTTCATGCCACTTTGCATGATCTAGAAGATTACACAAAGGAGGGAGGTTAGTTTGTTGTATGGAAAAATTCTATATAATATTGAATATAAATTTGAGATAATTAACAGTTTAAATGGATATTGATATGTTGTATGGAAAAAGTCTGTATAATATTGAATATAAATATGAGATAATGGAATGTTAGTTATGGTAAGTAGTTTGATTCCATTTCTGTTGACTAGACACTGTTAAATTAGTAGTCGATTGTTAATTGACAATCAACCATTTGTGAATTGACTGCAGCTTTGTTTTTGAACGAACTTGTTTTACAATTTATTTATTAAAAAAATCATAATTCCACCATCATAATGGAATCCACAAGTTTACATGAATGGAAATCTATTCAGACAAGTTTACATTAGATCTAAAGAAAATAAAATTACATTAGATATAAAGAAAATTATAAAATCATTTTCGTTGCCATTGTGGATGTTTTCATTCTTGGCTGCGACCACCTTTCAGTTTTCATCAGTGGCAAAGTCATTTTCTCAGTTTGAGAGGGCAGCGACTGCCTCATAGAACTTGACAATAAAACTATTAAACACGTGATGGAGCACTGGCACATAAGGATCAATGCAAAATATTCATTCAATTCCTTCGTCATATATCTCATTGCATGCATAGCACGTGGAAGGGATTCGATTCGATGGTATCATTGGCGGTTGTCAATAGAGGCTCTGAGAAATGTCCCCCATTCTGGTCCCTCTGTATGAGCATAGTCATATCCAATATTTTCTTGCTCTGGCAATAACCCTGTCTTCTTTGCTATCAGACTGAAGTTTTCTGTTATCTGATTCCTTTAGCAGGGAAACATGGGTTTAAACTTGGATTTCATGGCTAAGATCCGCCAACACTGATCCATTTGTTATAGGTGGATGTAATGTCCCAGAGCATTCTTTTCATTTGTTTGCCTGGATCAACTTTGCTTTAACGATAAGCTATTATGCGGCCTTGTAATGTTGATGCCATTTCCTGCAACGTTTCTTTGTCCAGTTGCCCAATTTATCAACTGCTTGCTTGCTGTAATATGTTCAGGTTGGCCTATTTCGATGATTGGGCTACTAGTCTGATTTCTTCTGGCTGGCAGGTCTTTGACAGTGGACAACGAGCGGTTTCTCCATTTATTAACGGCTTTGCTTGTTTCTGTGCGTTCTTAATGGCAGGTTGCTGAATTCGGACCAGAAAGAGAAATCGTGGGTTTTATCCGAGGTTGCATGCGGGAATTACAAAATCATTGGAGGGCAAAAATATTGCCAATCTAGTTCCAGTCTGCACCAAGACGGTTTACATTCTTGGCCTCCGCGTATCAACGACCCACAGGTATGGATTGAAGCTTGCAACAGATTCCTTTCTTTATTTTTTGGCTAGGAGGTGATCTTTTAATGGATTTTCTTTGGGTTTTGAGTTATGCAGACGGGGGGGAATTTGGCTGAACTTACATTATTAACCAAGTTACGGTTTTCATTCTTGGCGGCCGCCAAGTGTCTCTACTGAGAGTTTGCCAAGTGCCACCGCTACCAGGCCGTCAAGTGTCCCCACATAGAGTTGGCCAAGTGGCACCAATAAGGTTGCCAAGTGTCTCCACTGGGAGTTCGCCAAGTGGCACCACTACAAGGCTGCCAAGTGTCTCCACTGGGAGTTTGCGAAGTGGCACCACTACCAGGCTGCGAAGTGACATCACTAGCAGGCCGCCAAGTGGCACCATTGAGAGGTCGCCAAGTGGCACCACTACAAGGCTGCCAAGTGTTTCCACTGGGAGTTTGCCAAGTGTCTCCACTACTAGGTCACCAAGTGGCACCACTGAGAGGTCGCCAAGTGGCACCACTACAAGGTCGCCAAGTGTTTCCACTGGGAGTTTGCCAAGTGGCACCACTGAGAGGTCGCCAAGTGGCACCACTGAGAAATTTCCATGTGGCACCACTGAGAGGCCGCCATGTGGCACAACTGACAGGCCGCCAAGTGTCTCAACTAAGAGGCCGCCAAGTGTCTCAACTAAGAGGCCGCCAAGTGGCACCATTGAGAGGCCACCAAGTGGCACCACTAGCAAGCCGCCAAGTGCACCACTGAGAGGCCGCCAAGTGGCACCACTCTCAGGCCGCCAAGTGGACCCACTCTCAAGCCGCCAAGTGTTTCCACTAGCACGCCGCCAAGTGCCACGAGTAGCAGGCAAACAAGTGGCACCACTGAGAGGTCACCATGTGGCACTACTAGCAGGCCACCAAGTGTTTCCACTAGCAGGCCGCCAAATTGCACTACTAGTAGGCTGCCAAGTGTCACCATTAAGAGGTCGCCAAGTGGCACCACTGAGAGGTCACCAAGTGGCACTACTACAAGGTCACCAAGTGGCACCACTGAGAGGCCGCCATGTGGCACAACTAGCAGGCCGCCAAGTGTCTCCACGGAGAGGCCACCAAGTGCACTGCTGAGAGGCCGCCAAGTGTCTCCACTAAGAGGCCATGTGGCACTTCTGCAGGTTGCCAAGTGTCTCAACTGAGAGGTCGCCAAGTGTCTCTACTAACAGACCGCCAAATGGCACCACAAGTAGGCCGCCAAATGGCACCACTAGTAGGCCGCCAAGTGTCTCAACTACAGAGTGCCACTTGGCGGCCTACTAGTGGAGACACTTGGACGCAAAGAGTTGGCACCACTGAGAGGCCCCCAAGTGGCACCACTACCAGGGTGCCAAGTGTATCCATAGAGAATTCACCAAGTGGCACGAGTAGCAGGTTGCCAAGTGTCTCTATTGATACGTCGCCAGGTGGCACCACTACAGGGTGCCAAGTGTCTCCATAGAGAGGCCTCCAAGTGGCACCAAGTGGCATGAGTAGCAGGTCGCCAAGTGGCACCACTAGCAAGTCACCAAGTGGCACCACTGTGAGGTCACCAAGTGGCACCACTACGAGGCTGCCAAGTGGCACGAGTAGCAGGGCGCCAAATGTCCCCACTGTGAGGTTGCCAAGTGGCATGAGTAGCAGGTCGCCAAGTGTACCCACTGAGAGGCCGCCATGTGGCACGAGTAGCAGGCCACCAAGTGGCACGAGTAGCACGCTGCCAAGTGTTCCCACTGAGAGGCCGCCAAGTGCCACAAGTAGCAGGCCGCCAAGTGGCACCACTTTCAGGCCTCCAAGTGGCGCCACTAAGAGGCCACCAAGTGGTGCCACTGAGAGGCCGCCAAGTGGTGCCACTAAGGCCTCCAAGTGGCACGAGCAGCAGGCCGCCAAGTGGTGCCACTAAGGCCTCCAAGTGGCACGAGTAGCAGGCCGCCAAGTGGCACCACTAGCAGACTGCCAAATGGCACCACTATCAGGCCACCAAGTGGCATGAGTAGCACGCCGCCAAGTGTCCCCACTGAGAGGCTTCCAAGTGGCACGAGTAGCAGTTCGTCAAGTGTCTTTTGTTTTATTTAAAAGACAAAAGAAAAATAAAACAGAGAAGAAATAAATGAAGAAACTTTATTTAAAAGAAAATAAAAATGAAAACAAAAATCAAAATAATAAAATAAACGTGATAAAAAAAATTCTAAATTATTGAGTTGATTCATATATTTTTATGAGTTTTTTTTTCTTTATTTTTACTTTGAATTTTAAATTATTTTATTTTTTGGTTGATTTATTAGTTTTACTAACTCACGACCATGAGTCGTGACACAATAGTGGACGCAGGCTTTCTTGGTCACTTCCAACTGGGTTCATTTTACAGGGTTGAACGATCTATATATGGGGAGCAGGTTAGGTAAGAATTTGAAATTTGCCCAAATTTTATATGGTTGAACGGTCTATATATGGGGAGCAGGTTAGGTAGGGATTTGAAATATTACTAACTGACGACGTGACACAATAGTGGACGCCGGCTTTCTTGACAAAAACGGATATCAGTTTTATTTTATTTTTTTAAGATGTCGGTTTTCTTTTTTCCTTTATTTCTATTTTTTATCAAGTAAAGATAGAAAAATCTAAATAGCTTTTCTTCCTTTTCAATTTTCATTTTTTTTAAACGGTCGCTTCGAGCTGACGTCAGTTGAACGGTCACTATATGGGGTATATGGGGAGCAGATTAAGGATTTGAAATCCAATCGACTAATCAAAATTGATATTTTCAGCAATTTTATTAAATGTATTAAGCATTTTCCTGACTTTGATGACAGCTTTCTAGGATGCGTAAATAATGAGCAATTTATCCATTAAAAAAAATTGTAACTTGCGCTGCGGACTCGGTTATTACAAATAACTTGTATGGTCCATTTTCCTATAAATTAAGGTAACCACTAGACATCAAGCAGTTCAGCGATAAATATACTGGTACGCATAGTAGCTGCGATTGTGGAGTCTTTACAAATCTGCCATCTTCCTCTTCTTCAAGGGATTGTGTTAGGAGTCAAAAGTGTCATTCTGACATTTTTGAGGGAGTGTTTTTGTTGTGTTATATACAGGATTGCATATATCTTGAAGGGAGTTTTGGAATAAAAAACATGTCTGATCCTGGTTTTGTCCCTGGATTTATTGGTGTGGGTATTGACAAAGCAATCCAGCAGATACTTGATCGCATAAGCATTGCGGTTCGCTGCAGGAAAGAAATGGTGTCCCTTAGAGATCTTGTAATGAAAATCGAGCCTATCGTTAAGCAGATCCACAAA